>JAAOAN010000729.1:0-49073 GCA_013396205.1 Fusarium mundagurra
GTGTGGGGGGGGGGCGCCTTTTGATGATATCTTCAATCGGTTCAAGATCTTCTCCCAGCAAAGATCGTTCTCCCCGCAGCCCTTCCATCACCCGCGTGGTAGTATCATTGGTGTGACAGTGGAAATACCCTCGACGACAAACCAGGCAACATGCCGCGTGCTTGTGCTTAGGAAGACAGCTGCCGACTGCCCTGATAATATATCGTGCTTTATCTGTATGCTGATCATGCCGTCTTCTGTCAGTCGATCCTGTTTTCATCTCGGCCGGTTCATATGCGCTAGACTCTTGGACGCTTTATAGATTCGAAGGAAGGTTTTGGCATGTTTACTGTGGTTCTCTATGCATACTTTGGTTCGAGAAGTGGTGCCAGGTTTACCAACTGACTGGGCGGCTGCCGAGGTACGAGACGCAGCTGACGTTTTCGGACAAGGGGCGGTAGTTTTTGTAGACATTTTCCGCATGCTGGTTTAGTCTATTAATTGTTGTCTTTTGTGTTTGGACTCAGATCGTCTCTCCGCTCATATCAAATACCTTGGGCAACAGAGTCTTCCACTCACTGTAGGGGAACTCCGTGCTAGCATGATCAGCCATACTTGGTGCATTTTTAGCATCCAGGCTTTGATTCTATTGCAGAGCAGGTCGTTAATATGTCGTTAACTTTCCGTGCTGTGCCGTCGATGAACAAGATTGGCGGCCGCAGACATCAAGGAGCATGGATATCTCATCCAGCCGCAATTCACATCTGGATCCCCGCACGCCCTGAAACCAGTCCTGCTCCGCAGGATGCCTCGTTCTAATGCATGGATGTAGCACTGCTTCATTTCCGCGAGACATCTCACTTCTTCAATGGGTTAGAACCGTAACCTGTAGGGAAGATAGAATATAACGATAGATGGGCGAATGAGCCCCCTGCAGCTTGAATGAAACGAGTTGAGGAAGGAGTAGTTCACGCCTCAGGGCCATGCAGGGAAATATGCTTGCCTAAACGCATTACTCTAGGTCTACTCTGTAGTACAGTCTAAGAGGTGAAGTGCACTACCGGTAATAAAAGATGGTGCAGAGGACAGCCATTTGAGTTTCATCCCTAGTACAAGTCGCTGCTTGTGGGACGTCTATCCATTTTATGCTCGCGGATTTCTTAGCATAAAAGGTTCAAATACATCCCAGCAACAGTAGAGTCTTTGGCAACATCACCGGCCAGGAGCCCATTGGCCACCTCAGTCTTGGGTTTGTCTATAGCAGACTGTATAGACTCCCCGGTTTCCAACTGACCGGAGTTTGGTGGATATACCTCCTGGACAGTGTCGGCGAGGGCCATACCATAAGCCAAAGGGGCTAGTGATTAGCGATCGACAATCAGTTTGCTAATGGACCATAAATCATCTATGGGATAGGCAAGTTGGCCTCCCTCTCTACCGAATCCTTCCAAGTGATATGAGGAAATGTCGTGACCTCGTATCTCAGCCAATGAGTCAAACCCTCTTTTTCTATTCTTATGTAAATCGTCAAGTATTAACAGCCTGTGTGTGTATTTATCTATGACCATAGCAGAGCCGTGAAGGAGGCTCTGCCAGTCTATGTAATAACCTCCCTATAAGCGCTTTTGACAAGATACCATGCCTTTCCAGGAGCTCATGGAATTCTTGAATCTTCCATAAGTCCTTGACTACGCAAGCACTGAAGTCTGCAACCATATCTCTTAGTTGATCCGGCACTAGTTCTTCATAAGTATATCGCACTAGCTCTTCCATATCATTATAATCCCCCCCTTTCTATGCAAATCTGTTAACCCACCATAAAGTTTTCCGCGAGAAATTTCTGCGAGCCTTTTGGCTCCATAGCGGTCGGCCAGCGTAAATACTTTGGCATGGTGCACTAGGTGGTTTGCCTGGTCTTTTAGTGAGATGTCGACATCAACGTCCTCACGTGGGGTCTCCCAAGAACAAAGAAATTCATCAAACGCAGACCTAGACGCTGCTTCTGCTTCTTCTTTAGGTTTATATTCTTCTGTAGGTTCATATTCTTCTGTAGATTTTTTTCTGTAGATATATCGGCAGTATCTGATTCTTGGTCCCGGCTGGAAGTCTTCCGAGTGGGAGGAAGTGGTTCTGGAGTGTCGTAATCTCCTGTATAGACAAATTGCCAGAAGCTGTTAAAGACTATCTCGTCTACGTCGTCCCATTTGACAGAAAATTCTCGCGACTCTCGGAATTCTCCATTTACCATGACAGCGGGAGTCGGTGACTGGTGCGCGACAAGAGCTGAGTGAATCGTGTATTCCGTTTGAAGAGGCCCGATCAGAAATTTGAACGGTTTTGACGTCGCGACGCTAGCGACGCTGGTCAGCATTACGTTGGTTACTCTAATGTTTGCAAGTAGGTATACTTACGCCTTCTTTGATACGCGCTCCATTCTTGAGATGGCAATTGTGTCAGGGCAATATACTCAACAAGGGCGCAATTTACAGACTGAATGTATTTTCTTTCAAGAAAAATAAGGAAACTTGTCCGTTCGCAGTCAGTCACTCAGTCTGAGTTCCCCTCACTTGTGTTCAAACACTTGTCAGTTGTTCATTGGTCCACTGTGTATCTAGTCATACTCCTGCATGTAGCGGTGATGACGAAACTCTCGGATTTTATAACCTGAGCATGATTAAACCCAGGTAACTTCCATCTCTTCAGTTTCTCTTTTACATAAATGGGAGACTCGAGCCTCGAGAAACAGACCAACGTTGGGGTCGACTAGACTTTAGTAGGGAATAACTTAGATTTCTAGTTAATGCTTAGGCTATATTGAGCACCACGCATTGGAGCGGGCATTGTGATATCTGTTGGAGGCTTCCTTATCTCGAAAGTGGTTCCAGAGATTCCTTAGGAATATAGGGTTCTCTTAAATCGGGGTATCTGATGAATTAGCCAAAACATAGAAGCGCAATCACTATTTCATTTTAACTGTGAAGAGCGTTTCTGTTGTTTGGCTATTCTCGTTGACCTCTCCAATCATGCGACGATTGTGACTTGACGATGCTCTTTGGTGTGAGCAACGGCCACAAGCCCAGTTAATTCTCATCGTGGCCTGTGCACTCTGTAACGAAATCAATGGCTCAGATCTGATGTAACATGTTAAGACACCTCAATATCTTATCTTGCGTGCATCATGATGCTTATCTTAGCGCGACCTTTTCGTCTTAACCTCGCGCTTGGGTCATCTTAAGAGACACAATCCTCTCTGTTTGGTCAGATCAACCCCACTGCGTAATTGGCTGTGTCAATTTGACCACCAACTTTAATTTGAGGCGCTTTCAATCACATCAAACACCAATAAGATGTCTGTCTCAAGTCTTCTGCATTGGCGCTGCACCTCGACAAGGCCCCCAAGAGCTTTCACCATCGAAGCCACATTACAACAATGGCTCAGCAACCGACGTACCTGCTCGCTCCAAACTTTACGTTCAAGCCCCGTAGCGGGCCTATCGCCCTCGGCAATATCATCGCCGATCCTTTCCGGCCCCATCGCGTGCTTACCGCGATTGACGAAGCGGCCCGGGCCGCTCGCTACCCCCGCATCGAGACCTTCGCCGAGTTAGACCGCACCATCGCCCGCGGATCGGGCCACGATGTCGCTGTCGCCGTCTGGGCCCAGTTTCTTCAAGGTGTTGGTGCCTCATTGTCCGGTGACCGCGCGATTGAGAAGTCTTCGGAGTATACTATGGATGCGCTCGAGACGGAGTACTTTGTTGGGGATCCGGATCAGGCTGAGATTGAGGCTAGGGTCAAGGAGCCTCGGGTCCGTGCTGTGATGGCTAGCTCGGGACTCGGCTTTCGACAACCTGTGTACATGGTTACTGCTGTGAAGATCGCAAAGGGCTTCTCTGCCAGCACCGTCACGGGAAAGAGAAAGGGTGCGGGTGTCGAGGCTGGGGTCCCAATACCTACGCCAGCAGGAGATATTACCGCCGGTGCCAATATCAGCGGGGGGGTTGAGGCTAGCTCCAGCGACTCGTGGAAGGCAGGCGAGGATATCATCTTTGCCTACCAGCTTTTGAAGATTGAGTTAAAGGGTTGGAAGACGAAGAGAGTTGAGGTTGACGAGTTTAGGTCCAAAGCAGCTTATCTGGACATGGATGATGAATCTGATGAGGAGGACGAGGATGACGGTGATGGTAGTAATGCTCAAGTGGCTGCGAGTGCGGCTACCTTTCATGACCTGGAAGCCGTTGACGAGGACAAGCGTGCAACTTCGACGCTGGCTGGTCCTCCCGGTAGCCAGGTATATGTTGTTTCCTTTCCTAGCGACATCTAGTATGCGCCAAGGTGTCACAATGATTGGCCACCAACATGTTGATTGATAAGATGATTTATTATCTTATACAAGTTTAGTGGTATCTATGTTATTTCATTTTAGCACCCTAGGCTCTGGAGGATGATTCTACTGTGTTACCCACCTGAGGCCTGTATACAGCATACTATCATACATGTGCTCCTAACTTGGCCCATCTTCGGTCGTCATCCAGCCCTGCCAACGCCCAAGGCACTACATAAAGCTGTCCATCATTCGGCGGAGGTGATATAGTCTCGAACAACGCCAACATCCCCTCTCTCGTCCACAACCTCTTTTTAACATCACAATAAGTGCTTCTCCCCGCATTACTCTCTACATATCCCAACAGCATACCAGCCATCCCCGCTGCAACGGCCGTAGAAACCGACGTTCCCTTTCGATACACATCTCCAGCCTCATGACTCAAGCCTGAAGAAGGCACGTCGAGTCCCAGGGTGCCTATAACAGTCCCTCCGTGCGAACTTCGGGCTGGGTTGAAATCTTGAAAGGCGCCGTTGCTATTGGTAGCACGGATGGATATGACGCATTCGTGCCGAGCCGGAAACATTTCTGATTCGTTTAGACCGGAGTTTGCTGCTGCGGCGAAGAATACGATGGAGTCATCGTGATCGTTTACGGCTTTGCGGATAGCTTTGCTGATAGATGGCCGCGTGGCTGTGAACCCGAAGGACATGGAGATGATATTCGCATCACATTCCGATGCCCATTCGATTGCCTGTTTTTGTTAGTGACCATCCAAGTTTTTCTTGCCTGTAAACTTACTTCTGCTATTGCTTCACTCGCGTCATTGAGGCCCGTGGGATCTTTTGCTACGCGAGCCACGTAGATATCGGCTTCGGGTGCAATCTTCATTATCAACGATACAAGGTGTGTTCCATGACCATTGCAATCCGTCGGTTCTTTTGCATCTTCAACCCAATCTTTCCATTTAACAAGTCGATTTCGCCGTGCATTGGGATGGAAAAAGACTGCATCCGCGTCATAGCCAGTATCAAGAATAGCGATTCGAGCTCGCCTCACCGGACCCTGACTTGGTGATTTGAGCTCCCTACTTAGCAGCTGGATTCTTTTGAGCCACTTCTTTGCATCTTTCTGGTCTTTAGGGATCTTCGCTCGCTCAAGAGGAGGCCCAAGCTCTTCGAGAGTTTGTGGCTGTTGAGTGGTTGGCGCCTGTAGTCGCAAAGAAGCCATGCTATGTACGCTGTCCTTCCATCCAGTCCCTTGAACAAGGTCCTCCAATGGAGACACGACATTTTCATAGAATATCTTCCTTCGTTTATGTAAGCCCTTGGCTAGTTCGTCGACGTTGATGCTCGGTTTGAAGGGAGCTTTGGCAAAAATATTTGGGTCTAGGCAGTTTTCAACTGCACCTCTGTACTTGGGGTAGTCGAAGTCGCGCCATGGGCTTTTCGAGTCGGACCATCCTTTTGCTTGTAGCCAGTCCTGGTTTGCTTTGGATATTTTAAATGCATCGTTATGCGTCGGAGCAGAGCCATTTAACAGGCATCCAAGACCAATCTCGACAAGCATGATCCCAAGATCTCTTACCCGCGGATATCGATGAATTTCCCCAGAATTAGTCGTCGCTTCGCTCGCAGTAGCATCATCCTCCCCAAAATGTACCGAGTAGTAGGGTTTCGAGGGAAAGATAGATGGCTCATCGTCTCCGAGAGGAGAGGTGTAGTGCTTCATGAACTGAATGGTTCTGCTCGTCCATGGTGTCTTGAGCCAGTCCGAGTCGTAAAACTGCCATACTGACCTAGCCAGTATGTAACCCAGGATGGTTTTGACTTTCGGTGTCAAATAATAGCTTTGGATCACATTGGCCAAGGATATACCCGGCGTGTGGTCGACGATATGTTGGAGTGGCTCCGAATCGAGTAATCGATGTAGTTTGCCATCGTGTACCATGAAGCATAGACTGGCGTGGTTGTCACCCTGCCGGATGAGTTTGCAGAATTTGCCGTCTGTAACTTCTTCAGAGCATGTTTCAGTGTAATCCGTAATATCGTCAAATCTGGCTCGCTTTTGCCGTTTCTTATCCCCCTTGGAGCTGTTGACTTAGTAGACTCTCGTTATACCCGAGATAACATAAACTTACTGTGAAACAGAGAGTCGGACGTCTTGCCACCTGCCGTTCATCAACCTATCTCGTGAGGGGTCTGATGAGAAGAGCATGTTGAACAACGCATTGCCTTCATGGTTCTCGGAGGTTACAGCCAGGAGGAGGTTTGCTGAATGTTCTATTTTATCATCCAAGCCACAATCGCAGGTGCAACGCACGTGCTTCCTCATGGTTTGATAAACAATCTCTTTGGCATCATCCAGATGATCCACTGGCATTGATTTCGAATTGCTGATTTCTTCGGTCTTTTGTTTTTTGATTCCACCACGTTTCGTGAATCGTCGAATATGCAGGATGGCCTTTTCCGCCTCTTCGCCCTTGCCAGCAGTTATCTTGGTGACGCCCTTGATGATGCTCGCTTCAGCCTGTCTGTATGTGTTTGTGCCATATATGGCATTCGCAATGCCTCTGAGACATGGATAATAGTCATCCTTCGGTTGTTCAGGCCACTACTGAGTGTAAGCGGCTTTCGCCAAGTAAACAAATAACAGAAGAATAATCCTCCAAGGGTTAGAAATTGAAGCCAGATAACTTACACAGCATATTCTTTCAATGTCTCGGAGTAGCTTTGGCACTTTCGACAGCTGGTCGACTTGGTTTGAGAGTCCATCCAAATAGTCCGCGACGATAAATAGCTCGCCACCAAGCCGGCCGCAGACGCTTCGCTGCTTTTTCTGTCCTACAGAGATAGCAATATGTGAGACCTTTTTGACGGCTTGCTGAGCGAGTTCTAGAGCCTCTTCTGGGTCCATGGCTAAGCGCGAGGACACGGAGGGGTAAGTGAGGCTGAGCAGATTTCGCACGGTAGCTGTGTGGTATAGTAGCTGAGAGAACAAGATAAGTGACCGAGTATCTCACATGAAATCGATATCTCGTTGAGAACCGACGGGAAGCGAAGGTCCGCCGTGCTTTGAGCTGGGGATTCGGCAAGGGAGTTCTGGTAGCCGCTGGGTGCTTGCTATGAGGATAGCTGACAAAGGTGGCAGCAGACTTGCGAAGAACAGCTAACTGAAACAGGTCGCTGTAGCGGTGCGTGATATAACTAAGATTCTAAGCTTAAATTAATGCAAATATAGGTTAAAACTAAATAATAACCTGTATATAGACATGTGATCTTTTTAATTCTGTTTTCTTTAAGCTATAGTTCTTTAAAGTAGTAAAGGCATACGTCCTGTATTATCAGGTGGTGTAGCTTCCTTGTGTTAGCCTGAGGCAGACTTCTTTCCATCTTGCCTCTCGAGCTGAAGCTACAGAACCCCGCTGGCCCATCCACGAGTCGGCTCGGCCCGCTGCTAAAGTTTGAGGGAACCTGTATTCGACCATGAAGCCCCTGGAAGAGAGCTTTCAAGGGGCAATCTACAGTGCCACCCAGATATGCCGCAAGTCCCTGAGCGAATGTATCGAAGTTGAAGAGCTTATGCAGAATGAGTGGGCTGAAAATAGGCTGGCTGACTTTAATCTTTGGGCCTCAGGTCTAGGGGCATCAGTTCAAGGAAGAGCATCGTTGGATGCGAGATTGGCTTTGAGACCGGATGCTCGAGATGCTGTTGCCAACCTACTACAGGTCTTGACCGACGCGATCGAGGGCTGTAAGGCTTTGGGTGAGAGAATCATAACACTGCGACGATTGTTGCTGACTACCGATAAGTTCGAGACTCTGCTCAGAGCACCAATGCTGGTTGCGATCAAGGAGCTACGGGATCCGACTCAGAAGACCCTCCACGATCCTTTTCTCCCTGGTCCGAGGACTCCGAGTCGGATTCAGAGTTGGAAGCCACATTGGATGACTCTTGGTCCCCGCTATCCAAGGCGAAAGAAACAGTCAACTCGATACTGGACCTTCTCGTCCGCATTGCCATCACGATCCGCAGATCAGGGTCACAATCTCGTTTGCGGAAAGCAGATCGGAAGTTCAAGGTCGAAGAGCATGACGAGCTTCAGCGACATCTTGTCGTCGTCATGTTATCCCAGGGGCCTTTCTCATCGGATTACACGTTTTCATCTGATCAGACCGACACGTCCAAATTAACACCGATTCAATGGCGACTGATCAATTGTAACCTGAAGCGTAGAAATCGTTTCCTGTATGCACAGCAGCATTCAAAAGCCCTCGACACACCGGCAAACTCTTCCGCTCAACAAGATGCAGCCGCTAGGCCCGAAGTGCAAAACTTGCCAGCACGACCAGTTAGCTCTATGCCGGTTCAGAAACTGTCAGCGAAGTCTGTGGCTATCGCGACAAGTGCTTCTGGTATAACTGATTTGCCAGCAGCTCTACCAGCTCTGCCAAAAGGACCGGTTTCTTCGCACGCTACAAGAACCCAATTATCCACTACGGTCATCAAGTTACCATATCCCCGCCCTCCAAAGGTAGGTGATGATGCCATGGTCTTCATCTGTCCTTGTTGCTGTCAGACGCTGCCGGTTGGGATTCTGGAGACGTCTCGATGGAAGTAGGTCTCGCTGTCCCTGCTTGTATGGGATGCCGGTTAATTGTTTTAATTGTTTAGAAAACATCTCGCAGAAGACATACAACCATACACTTGTGTACTCTCTGGTTGTCCAAGCCCGGAAATGCTTTACGTTACCAAAAAAGCCTGGGAATCACATCTGCGGGACGACCATGGAAGCATTGATATGTGGACATGCTTCGCTTGTCTTGATAGCCTCCAGTTCGAGGCCGAAGACGATTTTGTAGCACACACGCTACAGGAGCATGGTGAAACTATCTCAGAAGGCCAAATTCACTCTCTAGCAGCTGCATGTAAGACATCTCTTACGGCTGAGATCACCTCTTGTCCCCTGTGTGCATGGCAATCAGTGGAGGAGGGTGAAGTCAATCAGACGGCCCTTGTAGACCACGTTGCAGAGCACGTTCACGCATTTTCCCTACGCGCGTTACCCTGGGCACCGGATGAAGTGCATGAAATTGAGGCTGGAATTCAAAAGGCTGTCACAAAGGTTGAGCCTTGGCTCACCAAGCACAACCTTACTTCGGAGACATTAACTGTCATAGAGAGTTCTATTCCAGCACCAGTGCCATCTTCGCCGGCTCCCCATTATTTTGATGCGCATGATTACTTTGCGGAGGATTCAGATAATAGCAGCTGCTCGACAGTGTCAGATGGAACCATTGAACGGGAACTCCGGGAGGGGCAGTCTCCTGTATTCAGAGAGGCGTCCGTGGAATCTGACTATAAGTACGATGAAGCTGAACCGGACAGTGAGGACAACAAGTCCCAACAATACGTGTCGAGGTAGGTCTTCCTGCTACTCCATGTTGATTAGAAGCAATGGTTTCTCATTTCCATGATGCTCTAGGCTATCCTCGTGGTACAGTCGGCAGGACACAAGCTACTTAAAAAGGTTTTAAGCCAAATCCTTCCCCTTGTAGATTTGTGTGAAAGGCTAACGTCTTATTAGGTCACACTACAAAAGAGGTCGTTTTATTGGCACTGGAAGTGATTCAGCTGTTTGGGAGGTTGAGGATTTGCGAGTGGCTGGGGTTTCTGACGCCAAATTTGCAAGAAAGACCATATCAAAGACAGCTGTCATTGACAACGTGCACCGGATATACCAGGAGGTAGAGCTGTTGCAATACGTCAGACACCCTAACATCGTCAAGTGTATTGACTTCTTCGAGTCGAAGGTAACCATTCACTCTCGAATTCAAACGTCCTTAAGCTAACCAACCAGTCTTCTTATTACATCCTTACCGACTTAGCTGAGGGCGACAATCTTGATAACCATATCGTCAATAAGGGACACCTTTCAGAGTCAGATACTCAAAGAAGGATGAGGGATATTGTTGAGTCAGTTGAATATCTACATTATCATGGCATTGTCCATCGACGTATGTTACTCTAACACTGACAAAACAAATGCCATTAACGAAGAATTATTTAGACCTTGCGCCTCATAAGTTTGGGTGCTCAACTCAAGATAAAAACTCCCGCCTCATCCTACTCTCGTTAGCTCACGCCGACTGGGAGAGAACCGAAGAAAGATATATCATTCCCATTTATCCACTTACATCTACTCCCAAACACCAGCAATTTGGAGTAATTGCCCCGGAAATTATACGCCGGGAATATTCTGGTAAGCCAGCAGATATGTGGAGCATCGGTGCGATTGCGTATGTGATGCTTGTTGGCTACTCGCCCTTTCGAAGTGAGGATCTCGGCGACCTGATTGTGGAATGCACCACGCGTCCTATTATTTTCCACAGTCGTTACTGGAAGGATATCAGCGACTTCGCTAAAGACTTCATCCGGCGGCTACTTCAACCCAAACCTGAAGACCGTTTAACGATTGAGGTATGAGGCTTGATAGTTAATTTTAGATTCCTTTTCCCTTTTTTTTTTTTCGTTACTAACACAAGATATTTAGGAGGCTAAACATCATCCTTGGATTTCAGGAATTGTGGAAATGACTCAATTAAGGGGCCGCCTCGTGCGTGCCAGATGGAAATGTGTCATCCTCAAGGTTCAACTCGCCCTCCAGATTCAACAGCTTCCTACGCAGCAGGCGCACGATAAATTCTGGGACAATTTTTATGAGCGAACGGAGTCCGGTTGGCGGAAACGGTATATGAGTGACCCCGGTTCAGAGTATAAGGACTTTTTGGACGATTATAGAAACCGTTGCCAAAAACCCTTCGGGACGGCAGTCTTAGCCCAACTGGCTATTGGAAACCTGGAGCGTCTTACGTTTAAACTGCACAAGCTAGACCAATAATGAAGTTGCCTTGGATCTGAGTTATAAAGCCACGATGACCTGGGGCTCCAAAAGCGCAGTGTTGAACGGAAGAACCTACACAGACACACTCCTAGCAGATATACATCTATGGCTTTTAAGATATAAATTCTAAAAGGTACAAATACAAAATAACACATTATTAAACACTAATATCCTTATAGTTATCGTCTGTAGAGGTACTCTAGTTCTATTTCTCGCCCTGGTCTGGAACTATACCTTTAACAGTGCCCCTCGTGAGAACCTATTGTTTTTTTCAACATATATTAACCAAATGACCGATGGTCCAGAAACCACTCGTGTTGCGTGTTATAATCGGGATATCTAAATTAAAGTCGACAAATAGTCTTGTTTAACATGTTTCAGAGCTCAACACTATCAGTGCGGTGTTGAGGCCTGTTTGTAGCTAATAGCTGCTCGTACCCACGAGTACCGGACTCACGGGTCAATCAGGGATAGCAGTCCAAAACAGGACAAAAGAGACATACCTATATAACGTAGACGAGGGGTATCAGTCCTATTATCATATAAACCTCAGGTGGAATCGGGGAGCTAAGGTGGTCGCTGATGTCGTTCAAATCAAGATTATGTATGGCCAAAAAAGGCAATGGGGAAATTCACGACAGATCACACTGACTAAGCTCATCTTAGCGACTACATAAAAGTCATTGGTTGGGAACTGTTATTGACATATTCATCTGCAACCAATAGTCTGGCGTCATTTAGCGCCCAGGGCAGAGGCAGACTTGTGTGTGGCTGTGCATTAACGAGGTGAATTATGAGATTTAAATTACAGACATACCTTAGCTTTTATGAATTTGTCTGCCTAAACACTTACTTACGTCTCTCTACTTGCTGTTATCTGCCAGTTCTCTTGTACACTGTTATGTGCCATTTAGTTAGTGCCTTCCCGTTCAAGCGGTAGTCATCTCTGTAGCCGCTGTGTTAACTGTGATTTTAGGTCTTGATTGGCTCAGGACGCGCCGTCACCTTCTCAAGGGATGGCATGATTGGCGGATAAATATAGACTCTGATATCTGACAGGTTAGCTACACTTAAAGGGAGAGGACTTTTTCCCAGGACGAAGCTCAACTTTATTCTTTGTTTCCTGCCATTACTACCATTTTTACCTATCACTACTTCAACCTAGCAAACATGTCAAATACTTGCGTTGCAATCGACCCCAATGGTGACACTCTAGTCATCCTTGCAACCAAGCAGGACCCTCCTCCGCCCAAAGAACCCACCGCACCTGCTGGCACCACCGAGTCACCGACATTCATTGAGAAACATTTTCTCTGCTCTCAGAAGCACCTGACACTTGCATCGCGTCGTGCTTCTAAGCTTTTCTCAAGCGCCTTCAAAGAAGCTTCAAAACAAGATGATGGTCTTTATCACTGGAACTTTGGGGATGTTTTTGATGTGCAAGCCTTTGAGGTGGTCCTAAAAATCATACACGGAAAACCCCGCGGAGTTCCTCAGAATGTCGAATTAGATCTTCTATCAAAAATCGCTTCTATTGTTGATGATCTGGAGTGCTATGATGCTCTTTCGTTCTGCTCTGAGAGATGGCTTTCGTCATACAGTGGGTTTTATAAACTGCCGGAAAGAATGGATAAGACACTGGCACAACTTATTCTCGTTTCTTTTGTGTTTGCGAATGAACATATCTTTCAAAGGTGTATGCAAAGAGCTACTCGGTATACCTGCGAGGGCATGCCTACATTTGATCTACCAATCCGCGCAGATATTCCAAGTATGTCGCCTTGTCCGTGATAGCTTATGCTTACAAAGATAGGGCACATTGAAGAAAGCAGGACAGAGGTCCTGCAGTACCTAGTTGATGGATTATATAAGGTTCAAGATGACCTTCTTCAGCGGAAGCTGGGATGTAGTGAGGGTTGTAGAGCTTTGCTCCTAGGATCTTTGCTACAAGTCATGACAGCAGCCTGCCTGTACCCACGACCCGAATCTCCCTTTTACTCGCTTAGACTCGACTCGATTATCAGTTCTCTGCGCGACATGCAGCCATCAATTTATTACAGTTCGGTGACAGGGAGCCTCGCAGGAAAACATTCAGGTACATGGTTACTAGATGAGCAGTCAACATCTTCACCTGCTTCCCAGTCGAATACTGCTACTACTCTATCAACTTCAAGCCGTTTTGGGTCTGGTTTCTCATGTCTAACTACCAACACTACAGCTCAAAATACGTCTGATCCACGTCCAGCTTCTGGTGGAGTCTTTGGTGCTCCTAGAGTTGAATCTAGGGGGTTTGGCACTTCAACTACTACCCCCCCAACAACCGGTGGGCTTTTTGGTACAAGGACAGCAACTCAGTCTTTGTTTAGCCCCTCAGCTCCTTCTGGAGGAATTTTTGGGGGAAGGGCCATGCCTCAAACAAGCGACTCGTTTGGTTCAGCTCCTGCTAAGAACGAGGAGGCGCCCAAGAAGCTTGTTCAACACAGCTGTTCTCTGAAGAGTTTCATCGATCCTTTGTTAGTTGTAGCAGAGAGTAAGATCCAAGAGTTAGAATTAAATGACTTTCCTCAATCATAGTTAATAGACAGCTGAATATTATCTTACGATAACTACTTATTAGGAGAATAACTTCGCCGGGTAATGGCGCCTAAGACCACGATGGTCCAAGTTTTCTATCTTTTGCATAAACTTTGAGTTTCTCAACCTCTTGAGTAGTCAGAGGCTTGCCCTTCTTCCACAAAAGTTGACAGCTGGTGTCAGTTTTCCATATCCCATAAACACACTGATCTCTTGTCCAGCCCACGCGAGGTGCTAAGAGTGACATAGCTTCATAAAACGCCGAGACCCTGTCTTCTGGACGAGAGTAGTCACGCTCTGAATATTCCTCAACGATCTCCATCCAACTCATAACCCTCCATTCCTTTTCCACTAAAGTCTCAGACGGATATCTAGATGGGGAAAATGCTATTCTAAGGTTGTCCTCCAGGCCACCTATCATTTCATAGTAATTGCCACCATCGACAAAATTCTTTTCTTGCTAGTATGTCCACTTGATCTGTCGAGAGCCAAAGCTGATAACCCGCGATGACACGAGATGTTGAGTCTCGTGGCCATCAACTTTCCACTTGTAAGGCAACTCAAAGATCGAGCCGTAACACCGATCAACTCTTCTGGATTGTAGAGATCCCTCGCTGCAGTCCGAAGCACTTGCAGCTGAAATTAGAATGTCTGCCTGCTTGTAAAACTCAGCAATTGAGTTAAATTGATGGTCTTTATCGGCCTTGTCATTTTGGACTATGCAAAAAGCATCCGGCCAAGGGTATCGAAGACCGATCTGTCTCGTGACTTCGATGATGTCCTGAATACTTTTTGGTAGGCCTGTGACTTCGATTCCAGAAGCCATTCTGTAGCCTATGTTTTCCTTGGCCGTTTTAGCTCGTTGTATAGCGTCCGCTTTTATAACTTGCAATAGAAAAGGATACTCTGGCATTGTCGCTTGCTTCCAACAACCCAATGAAGGGGTCACCGAGTTGAACTACACCTAGTAGTCTCTTCGGCATAGCCAAGTTTTGTAGATTCCCTCTGGCGCGTTTTTTGCATTCGGCATGACGGCGTCGGCATCTATGAAACCGCGTATTTATCCTCGCAAAGCTTTCGGCTGAGCGAGGATCAAGATTGAAAGACGAAGCCTCAACAAATTTATGAGCAATACTATCTATTGACTTAGTAAGCATGACAGACTATATCTTAATTTCATCATGGATTGAATTCTTCTTTATTGCACCACAATCAAGATGATGAGCCGAGCTGTATCACGAACAGCTGATGGCTACTCGTCGTCAATCGTGCAGTGCGATACATCAAAGGGTCTCAACCTGGCTTTGAGGGCGGGCAAAAGTGTTGAGCCACGCATGCGAGTTAATCAAGGTCTCGTGGGCTGTGGCTCGGTGAACGTGCGAAGGACAATTTTACCTTTGCGGCTCATTTTCAGTTTCGCGTCAATACCGCAAGGGCGGCGCCTTCACGGTCAGCAATGCCACATAACTCGGTGACGAAACTCATGTACACCACAGCCCATATCTATTCCCAGGGCTAAGTCTCTGCCACTTTTAAGCTCTGGTGCGCTGAGCAAAGAGCTAGACACGATCGGCGTGGATATGTTTACTAGACGTAAGAGAGGAGGAAACATCACAGTGTTGCGGAGCTCACCACAAAGTTTTTGAGAGAAAGGCCTGACGTCAATCGAAAGGCATGTAGTGAAGCGTTAATTCTGATGATTGTGTTTGGGAAATACAACAATTTTGATCACAAGTTGGCATCATCTTTTACCCAATGATCGTGTCGCTTTCGAATTATATCCCAAGCTTGAAAAGCCCATTTCTAGACCAGAGACTCGCATAATAAGGGCTTGGTTCCTGCAACCGGGTTTCCTGGCAACAGGAGAACTAGCGCCGCTTCCGTACCATAGCATAACAGGAGTAGGTCAAAGCCTCAGGTCTCTACGTTAGGTTCGTGGCTCTGCCAGGCACTGGGATGGCTGGCCTGGTCATCGTAATTGAACCGTCCCCAGAATCCGCCTCCTGATTCTTTTCCCAACTGGCTCTGACTTGGCAAAGCTTGACCCAATCCAGGTCGACTCGGCTGGAGCTGACTTGACTGGGATTGAGTGGCCTGGGGGACTATGGGTTGTGATTGAAAGTGGTTTGCGAATTGGGAGTATTGAGGGGTTACCCCTGGCGTATTCGGAGGGAGCTGGAATGGGGAACCGGTGCCTCCTAGATTATAAGGGTTCATCGTTGCATTATGACATTGAAACGGCGCTGCCATTGGCATGGGTACTGACACTCCCATCGGGCTGTAACCCATGCCGATTGGCAAAATACCGATGTTCTGGATCGGAGCCCACCCCGGAGGAGCATATGGCGACTGTGGTTGAACATCTAGGGAAGACATTGTCTGATTCCAACTTTGCTCGGGTTTAGAGCTTTGTTGCTCCTGTGTAGCAACGTTTGAGGATAATGGCGGTATAAGAGGTATAGACTGTAGCTCTTTTCCGTTATCTGTTTTTTTATGGGGTCTCCAGGGCGAAGCGTGACCGGAGCTGGACAGAGAACTAGTGCTATGAGCCAAGGATGCCCCCGGCGCTTCTCTGTCACGATGATGCTGCGCGTAGCGGCTTCTGAGTTCAATAACTGCGTCTTCTGACGCAGGGATTGAGTCGCCGATGATGCTAAACCTGTATCGATTAAATTCATCATATGACTGCGAAACCTTCTTGAACTGGTCTTTAGTGAGTCGCAAAGACGAGCCGGGCTCTTTCTCAAAGTCAGCAATGGCAACGACACTCTGCAATGCGTTTCGGATCTGACGTCCGTTCCAACGGCCACCTCGAGAGGGCTGTGCCTTATATAGTTCGCGGGCGTAGTCGAGGAGTGCCTCATCATCAGCCAGCATGCCTCTGTGTCTTCTTTTCATGAGCGAAAGCATGTTGTTCCAAATGACGCATGTTCCCTGCAAGTCCAAAGCTGGGTAATAGAGAGAAATGTGTATGCGGGAAGCGAATGCCTCATCAAAGTCCCTAGCCCTGTTCGTTGTTAAGAAAAGAATACTAGGATAATACTCTAGGCTTCGGAGGAAGACTTTGGGTCTTGTCAGTGGACACAAGTCAGCTTGATGGCGGCACAGAAAGCAAACCTGAAGCCAAACTGTTCCGAAGAACATCTTCCCGCTTCCGGCTGGATAGAAAAACATCGGCTTCGTCTAGAAGCAAGACGCAGCCCCAGGCGTGGGACAGACGGAAGAATTCTGATAGGTTTTTCTCTATATTCTCTGCTGAAATACCAAGGTCGCCTATGCAGAATTTGAGCTTAGCAAAGGACAATGCTAATCATTACCTATTGGCATCGCGTTAAGACAACTTACCGCAAGTTATGGAAAACAGCGGCCTTTTCGTAGCCACGGCCGCGCACTCTATTGTGTTCTTCAGTTTCGCTCTTAACAAGCTTTATCTCTTGATCGTCATACTGGCAGTAAATGTCTTTCCAACCCCTGGTGGACCATGCAACAATATGATAAGCCCATGACCTACAATGTGATAAGTTAGCCCCTTGCATATGTTTAGATATTGAGTTTAGGTCGATGACTCTCCCTTAATCCATAAATGAGTGTTTTGAAGTAAGAACTAGAAGGAAAGCCGCGTTCAGCAATCTCACCTTTGCCTCTAACTAGGTCCATGTTTTCATTTTCCGCAGAGTTCTGAAACTTTTGTTCAAGCAACGACCGAATTATTTCCTTGTGTTGTGTCGGTAAGTATAGTTGCTTCCAGGGATCCTCGTCGGTGGCGATAGGAAGTAAAGGCTGATCGCCTTCATCTGTGCTGCCAACCCGGAGAGAGGCTGATGAAAGTTAGAAATGAAACCTTGGGAGAGCGACGACGGAAAGGTTGCAATCAGTCATACCCCATTTATGGTTATCCAAAACGTAGCCAAACACCCGATCAGGAAGCAAGAGTAAGTATTCACGATCGGGAACGTCTGCTGGGTTGGTCCAAGAAGCCAACCGTTTTCTTAATTTGGCCAATATCTCGTTGGAGAGTTTCTTATCCCATTTCCAATCCTGGTCGATATCTTGAGCCACGCCGCCCATTTGGCCGAGTTCAGCATGGTCCGCAGCATAAAGCTGGGGGTCGTCAGTTGGAGGTCTCCATGCTGGATTATGCTCGAGGGCGCGGTGATAGTCAGTGACGACGTCGCTATCAAAGTTCTCGTTGGCCTTCTCATGTATCTCCGACCACCCGTTCTCTGAACGACGCGCCAGACTTTGTGCACGAAGTCTGATTTCCTGGCGTATATGAAAGAATCAGGAGGGAACAAATACCACAATTCCGAAAAGCGAACAACATCTGCTTCCTCTGCTACCCTCTTTGATAACGGTACAATTCTCTCGTCGAGATACGCGATCAAGCAGTGGATATCATTGATATAGTTCTCCTGGTCTGTGGCTGTTGTGATAGTTTCGCCCGCGCCACCTGAAGCAGTGTCCCTTCTGGACTCAGGGTTCAATTTGCTAGAATTGGCCTCCTCTTCCAGAGACTTTAGAAGGTTTTTCATTTTGGAATAGTGATAATCCAATATTTTGAACGGCCGAAGAATCGTAAGAGGCAAGCTGGAGGCAATAGACTTTTGGCTATCCAACGACGCATCAAAGCCATGCAGCATTAGTTTCAGCCGTGTCGAGTTTATCTGAAGTCTCTCGGGGATACCAATGGGTTGCCCGGAAGGATCACAAATGATTTCCGACATCCGGTCCCATGGCGCTCCGGGCTTGAATGTCCCTATCAGTTCATCACTTGGGATCTCCATGGCATCAATGGGCTCGGGAGCAGATTCGCCGCGGACACTACTGTGGTGGTCGAGTTCTTTCCATGCCCTGAATCGAATCCGGGGAACAGTGAGTAGCTGCGGATCATCACCGTTTGCGGACTTGGCCGAAGGTTCGAGATCCGAGACGTTACTGTCATCATCACCCTCAATACTACGAGACGGAAGCGACGTCGGCAACTCCTCGAAGAAGGTGTTCAAGTCATGCGCAATTTCATCCTTCAAGTGACATATCTTGATGACCAATTCGTCAACCCGCCTCAGCTTCTTTTTCATCTCTGTCAATCGTTTGTGTATCTGAATCTCAGCTGGAGTACGCTGTTCTCGGACTGATCCAGCGTCAGCATCCCCACTGATGCCCTCGTTGTCGCTTGCCCGTAATGTAACATTATTCTGATAGTCTTTTGGTATATTTTCTTCCATCCTGTCTGCAAGGAGCGGCCAGCAGGGTCAGCTTTTGCAGTAGTCTGAGTTCGGCAGAGATACGAAGGGTAAAGCAAGGTCGACAAACTAACCAATAACAGACTCATTAGGAAGGGAAAAATGTGTCGCTTGTGCAAACAAAAGAATATTGGAGCTCGCCCCGGACTGAGCGTCAGCCAGAGTCTCAGACAGAGAATCATGTTAGGCGTGAGGCCTGGGCCGGCCCGTGTTGAGAAGCGGGGAACTTGCTTACCCATGCCTGAGGCATGCAGTGATGCCCAGCGCGTGCTGCAGCCTTACGCTGGTCCAGGCATCGTATCCATTTTCATCCTTATGACAAGTTCAAAGTCCTTGTTCAGTTAGACCATCTTATGGTTGTTACATGCCTCAAAATATCTAATCTTCTCAGCAGACGAGCAGCTTCAACTCGCCCTCCACCTGCTGTAGGCGTTGTCTACAATTCCGCCAGACGCAGCGTAAGTTTTGAAATGAGGCTAATCAACACCACCACCCTTTTACTGGAATCTATTCTGGAGCCTCGTGATGTGCGATACGCTATTCTCTCGCATACGTGGGAGCAAGATGAGGTATCGTTGCAGGACTTTGGCAACTTGGACTTTGCTAGGCGAAAAGCCGGGTTCTCTAAGATCGAAAAGACATGCCAAATAGCAAGGTCCCGTGGCCTCAAGTACGCATGGGTTGATACTTGCTGTATTGACAAGACGAGCAGTGCTGAGCTAACAGAAGCTATTAACTCCATGTTTGAGTGGTATAAACAGGCTCAGGTCTGCTTTGCATTCATCTCAGACCTGCCACCAGTTGTTGCCGGAGGCCCCATGCTTGACTGGCTGGCTGGCGGAGAATATCGCTGGTTCAGCCGAGGATGGACGCTGCAGGAGCTCATCGCGCCACAAACGCTCGAGTTTTTCGATAGCGCGTGGCAGCCTCGAGGAGATCGCTTTACTTTACGCTCGGGAATCTCACAGAAGTCCAGGATAGATATATCTGTTCTTCAGAACAGTGCCTGTCTTCCAGGAATCCCTGTCGCGAGGAAAATGTCATGGGCCTCGGCTCGTAAAACTACGAGAGTGGAAGACATGGCTTATTGTCTACTAGGTATCTTTAACATCAACATGTATGTGCCTCCTTTCCCATTCCTATACGCACTTGCCAAGAAGGTGGAAATTAACCATATCCCAGGCCACTGATATACGGCGAAGGGGCTAAGGCATTTCTTCGACTACAAGAAGAGATATGCAGGGAGAGCACTGATCTGTCACTGTTTGCCTGGAAAGCGAAATCAGACCCGGGGGCCTCGGAACAAAAATTTCGAGGAGTTCTTGCACTAGAGCCTTCTGAGTTTTCTCACTGCCAAGATGTTGTAGCATATCACGATTATCTCGATCCAAATTCCGAGTATTCCATAACAAACAATGGATTGCGAATGGAGGCGAAGTTGGGGCTTGTTGAAGGCCTCGGTTATATCTTGGCGCTGAATTGTGTCACTCGGACTGGAAAGGGTTTGTCTTCTTTTGAGTGGCTCGGTATCTTCCTTCGAAAAACAGGCACTCGATTTGTGCGGCAATATCCAGATCAACTGTTTGCCACTTCTGACCCTAGAATATGTAACGGTCAAAGAAGCACTGTTTACATTCGAAAGTCTCTAGGGTCTGAGGAAAGTCTTCAGGTAGCCGATGAGCTGGATAGTCGCATTTATGTCCGCTATACACTGGCCAACCCATTGTATACGATTACAGACCATATCTCTGCGCCGGATGCGCTTTGGAACCCACAGGGTGGATATTTTCTAACAATGGAGTCTGCCTTACCTGGAGCGGCAGGTATCAGACCTCCCTTTACTGGCTTCAAGGGCTTCGATATCAGCTACCAAGGCGTGCATGCGTGTAGTTGTCTTCTAGTTTGTGGCATCTTCATGAATTCGCAAGGCGTATTTCGCCCTGTCGCTGTTCTTTATACAGATAAAGATCCCAACACCAAAGACGTCTTTAACTCTATTGAGCGGTCTAGGAATGGGCAGGGTGGGTCACTTGCTGAGGAGATTCGCTACTTTGTTCTCCTCCAGCACGCGACTCCTAGCGGCGTTTGGACATGGAGGAGTGTCTGTGATCGGAAGACAGAGATATTAACTACTAGCAACCACAACCTGGTCATCAGCTTATCCATCAACACGATCAACATTCCAAACAACAAGGTGCTATCAAAGAAGGGCTCGGACGCAGAAATCGAGTTGGGCCCCGACATTCGGGAATTGCCCGATGAACCTGCCGGATCTAAGTATGCCCATCTGGAGAATCGAAGATATGTAGTTTCCGTGCACGTTGGCAGTACAAATACATGCAAATCAAGAAGCTCTTTTTTCAATGAGGGCTCGTGGTAGAACTCATCAAGTTACTCGCATTGGAGGGCAGGAGAGCCACAACAACAAACCAATTTCTTAATAAAACATTTTAGCTATTCTGATCATTATTTAAGTATATGGGGAAGTGCAAGCTCTTCGTTAAGTTCCGCTAAATCATCTCTATTCGTCTCATGTACGTATTCTAGATCCGCACGACAGCTTGAAACAGAGTTAACTCTCGTTGTGGCCCGTGCTCATATCTAATCTGAAATCATAAGATAAGCCCATATCTTATCGCACGTGCATCAACCAGATCATGCTTATCTTAGCGCGGCTTTTTCGCCTTCAGATCAAACCCACTGCGTAATTGGCTGGCAATTTGACCACCAACTTCAATCTGAGACGCTTCCAATCAATACTAGAATTCTCGTTGTGGTTATCCACGCTTTACGCTGGAAATTTATTCTTACGCTCACTTCAGCGCGACTAGCTGAGCATCGCACTTCCCAACTTCCCAAATGGCTGTTCAGTTAAGTGTTATCTTGAGTTGATCGGGCAGCTGATGCTTGCACCGCGCGCCTTACCTCGTCATCGCTTTCTAAATTGTGCAGCGTGTGATTGCCTGTGTCTTTGGAATGAGGCCCTCCAACACCCCTGGCCATGCTGATGTGGTAAATGAACTCTACAAAAGGCATGGGGCTGTAAGCAGCAGATAGCAAGCTTAACTTGTTCTTATAGGGTGGATTTCTGACCGCATATGCAGCTATCCCATTTAGCATTGCCCGAGCATTTATGGTTAGGCAGAAGCGAAGAGTAGTCCATGTGATGATAGCCAAGAACGAATGAAATTGGGACTGAGTGTCCTAACTTTAGCTGTGTAGGAGGTTGAAGCACCTGGACGAGCCAGGATGAAAGGGTTCCCTGTTTTTCTGGACGGACAAAGTGTCCGACGATCTAATGGTGGTGTGGGGCCCCAGGACATAGGGACTGAGAGGGATTGGAAAGTACAAAAAGGCAGGATCGCCCACTTTGCCAAACAGATTAAATTCTTTCCCTTCTTCCTCTCTCATCGGGGATCAGAGAGGCTTTTCTGAGAAGAGCTGAGTTACGAGAAACACATTAAAGGAGCGCGTCCGAGACCCCTTTTTACACAACTATTAATATTTTCCTCTACTATAATTTACTCTCATTTACTCTTAACTTTATTTAGGTTAACGCAATTAATTATACATACGGCGTAAGAAAGGTAAAATGGGAAAGCGGCCACGATGCAGATCTTTAGGGGTTAATAATTGTATTTTTAGGTGGATTTGTTTATATATTACAAGGCTATTCGTAGCAGTTATCGGTTCTTGCCGTTCTACTCTCTGTGTAAGTTAGAAATGGAGATGTCAGCCTCATCATTCAACCTTGAGACAGACCAACCTGTGCAAATCGTGGATATCGTAATGCCAGATGCTCCTGATCAAATTGTGGATAGCGAAATCACAGACGCTCCTCAGGACAGGAATGTCGTTAGCTCTGAGGATGGCCTCAGGCAATTTGGCCATGGTAGGCCCCCAACATTCTCTGTGGATCAGAGCAATTTGTGCAATAGTAGCGATGCTATGTCTCGCGGCAGGGGATCAATCCCGCATGGTCAGGAAGACCTAACATCCCAAGTAAGTAATAGAGGAGGTACTGTTACTCAATGGGTCGCCCGAGACTATCGTCTTGGTCCACAGGAATGGGCTGCCTTCAGTACCATACTAGCTGTCCCGGAACATCAATGCTCTTCCGGTTTCGATGGCGAAGACACGACAATGGTTGATAGCGTTGGATACGAATGTGAGTTTTGTAAGGTGTGCGAAGAATACCGTCGTACAGCTGGTCAGAAAAACGTGCATTGGAGCACGGTGCCCCGTTGAATGCAAAGGTATTCTTTAGGTCTGCGCGGAGCGCAAGACATTGTCGGATATAGACACAGTCTAAGTTGTGAAATTGTGTCAGGCTGATGGAAATGGGAAGTCATTTGGACTACGATATAGATGGGAATAAGGCGTAAGTCTTGGACACTCGTTAGTAGCAGACTGAGAATGAATAAGTAAATGAAAGGGTTCTATGATGCTAGAATTTGTTCTGTTATTTTTACGTGCCTGTTGTGATAATTTATTAACTACAAGTCGCCGTGAGCATAAGCTCGGGGCATTCTTGATGGTGGTCAAAGGTGCATGAAAGTCTCGTGGGGCGTCGCACAGACCGCAACGAGAATTATGAGGTAGCAAGCAACATAAGAATTAGCAGTGACTATTAATACAATGTTTCTCTAGAATATGTGACTTTCATCTCAATCTAATAGCGGAACGCTTTAGAGTGAAAACCCATCACAGAGTGAGGGGGGCAATCCAAGCGTAAGGTTGGGTGAAGTGCCAACTTCTGGGCTTCTGGGCTTCTGGCGCTGAAGTTACAGTGGGTTGTGGGCGAGGAGAGCCACTGAAATGCAAATGCCAGGCTGAAGATAAGAAGCTTGGCGAATAGAAATGCGCCGATAACCTGATTCCTGACGTCTTATAGCATGCAGCATTTGAATTGGAGTGCTTTTACAGACACATGGTACTGTTGTTCTTCATAATAGGCATTCCAAGTCAATTGGGATTTGTTCAATGCACTGTAGTAATGTCTCATTGAGATGTCAAAAGCCTTACGCCATCTAAGTGTCTGGCAAATAAATGTAAGACTTTTTTAGGTGAGCACAGCGAAGTTTTCCTGAAGATTTACTCGACCCGAGGCCAATCAGACCGAACCTGGTTGCTCCTCTTCCTACCCTCTCATCCATCGGATTGAAAATGGGTCCCAAAGCTGGTCAAGATGCATCACAAGTGTAATTATTCCAACATCGTGAGAGTAGAGCATGGGTGAAAAGATGTGATCAAGTTTGGGTGCACTAGGTATTATTACTTTGTATCTATATGTAGGCGACGTAAAAGCCTTTGTAACTAATATAACATAATCCTCCTTGTGACCAATGTTTCTTCGCTTCATTACGGGCGTTCTTACGGATACTAGCAGGCCGTCTCTGCCCAGCGACAGAATCGCGTCGTCGATACTGGAAGAATAGCAACAAGATGTCTGCGTCCTCATCGGGACGCGGCAATTGCCCCTACTGTCGATGTGACGTGTTGGACATGTGCTCCAATCAGCCAACCGCTCGCGTAGCCGAGACGAAGCTCGATGCTTCACGTGATGGCTCGACTGCACAGGCTCGAGCGACGCAATCAGGTGATGGCGAAGCTTTATAAATAGATGTATCGCTTCTTGCGCCGATGTTAATGTTCGGACTGGAGGGCGATAATTGCTTCAGGTTCAGTAATGAACCCATCGGGGAGGAGTTGGAGTACGTCGCGGCATCACCCTTCAATATTGAACTTGGATCTTATACGCCCGATAATGTTCATCCTGCTGACAATTCCGCTCCGGCATATGGCGATTCCTGACCCTTCCCGAGCTTCAAGTAGCTGTCAACCTCGGGAGTGGGTTGTTGTGCAACGAGAGACTCAGAAGATGACGGCGAGCCAGCTTGTCCCTGTGCATGTTCTCTTTCGGTAGGCGAAGGTGTTTGTGGAGGACTGTATGAAGCTTGTGGCTTGAGCGATGAACGAGTTCGTCGCTTTGGTCGAGCGCTGGTTGTGTCGCTGGGTTTGGCGACCTTGCGATGAGGATGGTCCTCCTCGTCTTCTGTTCGGCGCTTTCGCTTCTGGTTCTTGATCTGATTCACAGCCACGTCTCCTTCAGTGGCATTGCTAGAGGGCTTGATAGCACGGTCGTGTGATGACGGAAGCGCAGACTTGGTACTGTTCGACCCAGCTGCCCTGGCTTCGCGTCTCTCTTCCCTCGCATGCCTTCGCGCCTGTCGCTTAGCTTCAACAGCAAGGATATCTATTCCGGCTCTCGCATACATGCGAACCCTGGCCTCGCGCATAGAATCACGAAGGCTTTCGCTGCCTTCATCGTCAGTGTCGTTGTCGGAGCAGCTCATTTCGACCGCAGGTTCATAGAAATGCCAGTCCTGCAGGCATTTGGGTACTGGGTTGGGTTCGATAGCGTAGAGACGTTGATCAAGTTGCTCGAGGAAGTCGGGGTCAGGTCCGGCGAAGCACATGGGTAGAGTCGGCGTCGATGGAAACGTCACCAATTTGGCGCCAAAGGTCGGGACTGGGTCATCGAGAGGCTTGTGATATGATAAGTACAGTTGGAACCATGATTTGACATGCTGATAAACTTACGCCGTATTGTTTTTCATAGCTGTCGGCCAGGCATTGTCGCCAGCCGCGTTTTCTCTGTCCTGGGAACATTTACGGTGCTGATCGATTGATAGTGTTGAGGTGAGAAGCAAATGATGTGACGCCAAATTGACGCGTCGAGGGCGGAAGAATAATGGCCCGCTGATGACGCTTTGTCTTATAGGTGGAGCACACCCATTGGTCACATCTTTCGTCCCAAGATACTTCACCTACCCTGCACCCATCCCCTCTACATCATTTTACCCCACCAGCGTTGTTTATTTCTAACCCAAGCTCATGTACCTGTAAACAACTAGGAGGTATGGATGTCTCAGATATCCCAAGTAGCCAAGAGACGGTCGAAGACCCTACTTTACCGGGCTCATCAGCGGAAGGGGCTACTATTATTCTTACACCGGAAAACGCTGAGGCGCGACTGGCGTTTAGTGAAGTTGCCGAATGGCTGAAAGGACAGGAGGAAGATCCTGATATTCAGGTGGCACGACAACACACACAAAAGTGCATGTGGATTTCCTCAAAGCGGCAAAATGACCATGAAATCAGCCGATTACTTACCGGGTCGGAAGCCCTTTCATCATCATCACCGATTTCATCGCCACGAGACCCAAAATCATCATCCCGCTTAAACGAGGCAGAAAACAAGAGTCCAGAGCAGTCTAGAATCTGGAAAGGCCATTACTTCATATCGCTCAATCAACCGCCTCGAAATCCGTCGAGAGGATGGGTAATTGGTTCTTTGAGAGGTGCTCCTCATATGAATGATATCGTCCTTTGTTTACGTTCTGGCGACAGCAAGATGTATAAAGTCCGACGCAATCAGGCTATTCTCCAAATAGATGAAACAAGTTTTGTATATGTGCAGCCTATCACCGAGAGATCCGCCACCATGGTTAACGGAGATAAGATCTCAAGCAAGAGAGTTTTCAACCAGTCATCTGCCCAGCTAGCGTTCGGCTCCCTCTGCTACCGCATTCAGTATGCTCGAGGGTCTTACGCCGACGACTACCCTAGCAGGGTCAAGCGTTACTTGGATGAGCACCTCGGGATTGCAACCACTCTGCGGGAGCTATCACTGACACCAACACCATCCGAGAACAGCCCCATCACCATCGGGCAATGGACTATCAGCGCAGGTACAGTAGGCAAAGGAGCATCCGGAATGGTCAGCATCGCTTCGAATACCCTGGGCCAACGTGTGGCTCTGAAGAGAGTGCAGGTTGGAAGAGACAGGGAGCACACGCGGAAAGTTCAGGCAAAGCTAGAAACACTGGCTGCATTATGCCAGAGGAAGGATGAAATCCGCCTGCTGCGACTTATCGAAGTTATTACGGATGATGTGAGATCAGCAAATAGGATAGCGGACGTTTGGTTCGTTCAAGAGCCAGCTGCTCAGGACGTACTTTCCACCGCCCTCAACAGGGGGTTCTTCAAACAAGGTCAAGAAAGGTGAGATCAGCAATAGTACAACTTCGGCATACAAGCTTACCAGCCAGGATATCCATCGTCAAAACCGTTCTGACAGACATCCTCGGCGCCACAAACTTCCTCCACAGCAACCGCTGGATACACGGCGATCTCAAACCCGTCAACATCGGCATCCGTACTTGGACCAGCGAGTGCATATCTCTAGTGCTGCTCGATCTCGATGATGCCCAGGAAAGCCCTTTTCCAGGTCGACATCACTCTGCTCGACCTGGAACCGGCGGAACGATCGGATGGCTAGCACCTGAGCGAGAGATGAACGGGTATAACGAATTAGCTGATATCTGGAGTATCGGCGTCATGGCAATTGAGATGATTTCCGGGCGACATCCGTGGCGGCAGGGCAAGAATTCTTGGAGACCTGGCCCTGAAGCTAGTGAGTTGCAGAAAGAGTTTCACGACATGTATGGAGAAGCCATCGGTGCTTTGAACAAACTTGAAGACGAGGGTATGGCCTGACCTTTGTTATGTGAGAGTGGTGCTGATTTTGTTGCTAGCTTTGAGAGACGCCGTTCTTGGCATGGTGCGGCATCCGTATGCTGAGACATCAGCACAGCGTGAATCAAGACTTACGGCAAAAGAGGCCCTGAGACTTCTGGGTCATGCTGAAGATGATGAAAACGATAGCAAGCGACAGAAACGGCCTTAAGATAGATCGGCAGACTTTCGAGGGCAGCTATGGGAATCTAGAGACTATAGAGCTGAAGAGAATAAAATACAGAGAACTATAGGACGGCGCTCTTCCAGATATGGAGCGCCCTGATGGCTGAGTTCAGAGATGTAGGCATCAACCTGACTATCGGCCAACCTGAACTTGGACATGTTGATAATCATCAGATGACGAATCAAACTGACTAATGAAAGCGACATCGTGCAGAATAACTAAACTTCGCAGTTATAAGTAAATAGTTGGTTAGAAAAGCAACGTTGTTGAAAGGAGATGGGATGACGGAGGGCGGATCGCTGGAAGTGCAATTTCGGGACTTTTGAGGACCGAATAGTCTCCAGTTCGCCTCATCAGAACTTTCATTAGCTCCTCTTACAATTTGCTCAAGTGCCAGCTGATGTTGTTGGTCTGCAAATGAACATGGGATTCGTCAGTCGCGCACCTTACCGCCTCTGCGCGGCTTCATCCATAATGTCGACAATTGTGAGGAGAGATCTAGGACCAAACAGCGGTAGTTGTTTCTCAACCTCTCTTCAGAATAACCTGAGTTGAACAATTGTATGCCATCAAAGTTCATAACTCTTTATGGTATGAAAGGTAGTGGAGACCTGGGAGCGAACGCATCGTCTCACTGGGCAATGACGTACTGCGAGGGACTGATGCAATAGAGAAATCTCATCCATGAGTTCATACATCATTGAAGGCTAGCTCGCAGGTTATGACTGTAACTATGTATTCACTTAGTATAGCGCGTCTCGCAAAGACTACTGATAAGCCATCGTCCTCCCTCCAACCTAAAGGAGCAGACACATACTCCATGGGAAATTTCAATACCATCAACCTGAACCACGCACGGTGCCCAAACGAAGCCCAGATCGCTACAACGCCGTGCCTCGCAGTTAAAAAGCCGCTTCTCGATTGCAGGTTCATTCTGAGCTTCTTGCTGTAGGTGCTCAATGAGTTCCGGCCACATGAACGTCTCAGGTGCATGACCATCTTTCGATATCGTAGCCCCTGCACCAGGCAACAGCAGGGCGGGAATGGCCTCCCAGTCTCGAGCTTTGATGCTCTTGAGAAAGTCTTGGAATGGAGCGATGATCTCTGACACCGGGCCCGTCTCGACTGACGGCACCGGCTGCTCAGGTGATAGATGCATCATATCAACAAGTGCTGAGATACGCCATGGGTTTCCGTCGCTAAGGATGTCGCCAGATTGACGGTGCAAGGCGCAGAGGTGAATAGTGTGGATGAACTCGCCACGGCCATCCATGGAGGCCGACCAACCCACGAATACAGCAGCTATGTTTTGAGAGACCCATACATCCGCCCTTGGTTCTGCCAATTGATGTTTGAAGCCTGTTGGTCCGGACTCTTGTTGTTTGGCGAGCAACCCACCAACGCGCTCATACATATCATCAAAGCTTTCTGTCTTGAGACCGCCCATCTCTGGTGGGAAAGGAACAGTGATTAGGCCATGCGGCAGAGCAAAACGTTCTCCTTCTTTGAATGGGGGCGGGGAACTGAAATACTCATGAAAGCCACGGACGATATCCAAGACTTGCTCCTGCTCAGCATTAAGCTGCGATGAAGACGACATCCTAACAGTTGTCAGTACTAGTATCGCAATAAAATATTTTTTATCAGGCTTGAGATGAGAGTCAGGAGCCTTTATGGTATTCCGTCAACAAGTAAGCTGACAGGATTTGAAGGATTCTTACTGGCATCGGCGCAGTCAGCTTACTATTGCATCTAGCCCAGTACTGTGCGCAGTTATGGTGGTATTTCGACCAATGCTTACGAAATACGGTTACACCCTGATCGCTTGGTCTAGAGCTTGAACAATAAACCTGAAGAGACTATAACATAGAGAACTGTAGGTGGAGCTCTTTTAAGCATAGAGCCCCCCTGATGGTTGAGTTCAGAGGTGTACATATCGACTTGACCTGTGGTGTCGGCCAACTCGAACTTGGACGTGTTGATGACCACCAGACGAATTATGATACTGAATAATCAGAATAGTCTGACTGGAAAGCAATCTATTTTGCAAGACCCATTTTTGGCCGACCTTGTGAAGGTTAACATGAGCCTGCTGCTGATGATGCTTCATCTGTCTCAATGAATCCAAATCGATGTCCCCATTATCCATCCTAGCCTTGTCTACCGCACTGATGGCAAACAATACTGGCACTGTCGAACCCTTCATAATTTCGACCTCTGCTTTCGCTGACTCAACAATAATGCAAATCAGAAGAGAGATAGAGAGGGCAACCTGCACACTTAGAAGTGCCAGCCATTCCCACCGAACCTGGACGTATACCTCGGTATCTAACGAAACACCATCGACGTTGGACTGATCAGGAAGGAGCCTATTCGAGCCGGTATTAGGGTATAGCGCAACAGATAAAGAAGTAGTTGAACTTACGTGTTTGTGAGACTGTTAGCCACGTTCACCGCCATGCCCTCCACGGCGGTCCACCAAGCTCTCTCTGCCTCCTGGATTTCAAGCGTGGAATTGCCCTTTGTAAGCTTTTGCAAAACCTCTCTGGTAGCTTGTGCTATGATATCACTGCCTGATGTACCACGTATTGGCTCTCCTGCTAGAATGACAGTGTAGCCACTCAGTGATTCGTTTAACTGAGTTGCTATCGTTCTCGTAGATAGCTCACCAATGGTCCATGTGACGTCGTGTTTGCCTGGTAATTCCAAAGGCACGTATCTACCATACCTATCCTTCTGCAATGCCTGTAACTTTGGGATCTGAGATGCCGACTTGTTCATCTGAATGACATTATCGACTAGTTCGAGATGATAAGTGTCAATGCACCAACGGTAGGACACTTCGACTGCCCAAGGAATGCGATTAGATGCATCCCAATAAATGGCAAAATAATCGAGAATTGATGAATTTTGCAAATGCTGGTGTACTAGAGTTGGCCCGCTGCCAAGGAAGAATGTTGAGGCACTGGTGAATCTGGCACGACTTTTCCCTGGTTCCGTATGAACACCATTCGGCAGAGTGATATTAGGATTGCCATCGTGGAAATTGACATCCGCCTCAATCAAGTGTGTGACATCTGAGGACAAGAACGTTAGGTACGAAGGGCAACCGTCTTAGAGGGTTGATAGATAACGTACTCGTAACCTCGTATCCTATAGCAAGCGTGCTGAATTCTGGCCATCTGCAGTTGGCTGAGGCACACTTCGGTTCTCTAAAGGGGATCGTTTCGGTCACCAGATTATTTATGCCTCGTCTGACACCTCTTGTAATTGCTGGCTCGTTCACTATGCGTATTTGTCAGACAAATACCAACTAAATGTCGCAGCATGTTCGTTGCTAGAAGTCACTGGTAAGAAGTGGGTGACTTACTGAGAGCATAATTCGGCACATCCTTCCCCCAGCTCACCCCTATACTCCATGCCTCTGCACTTCCATTGCTATCATCTTGATTAAATCTAGACGGGTATGTGACGGCAAATTGTGTGATCGTTGATGTGGCAATCGTGGTACTCAAAAGAAATGCAGCGATGATACCAACAAACCTATTTTTGTGAGTGCCCGTACGGATTTGGGTATCTGAGAGGCAGAGCTTACCATCCCTTGGTGTGAGAGAGCAGGCTTAAGCTACCACCAAGGCCTCTTGACGCCTTGTCAAATGCTTTGAAGTCCCTGAGCGGTCGTGGCTGCTTGAACCAAACCCATTTGGCATGTGCTAAACCTTCTGTTACAGGAATAAGTAGTGCGGATCTGCATATGGTAGCTATGCAAGCTATAACTGTATTCAAAGTGATACCGGATGGCCAATCAGGCAGAGGCTGATCGTTGAATTTCTTCAATATCATTGCCAGGATTCCTAGAGCGACCATGCTGACTAAACAGCACAGCATCTCCTGCCACCAACCCTCGACAATACGCCGCAGGGTGTTTTCCCAGCTTACCCTACTTGGGACAATGGTTTCCGCGCACGGACTGACTTTCTCCGTCCTGTATTCCCCAACGGCAAAATCTTCCTGGTTCGAAGTCGACCTGTGAATTTGGCACTACACCAACAGCGCTGGCGGATTCTTTTTGATCGAAAGCCTTTGTAGTAGTGATTGGATTGTTTTCTTGATCCAATAGAAGCAGCTCACTTGCAGGTTCAACTGACCTAGACTCAACGGTGGTGGGCCGAGCAAAAGCATCGACCGTGTTTATGGGCTTGCGCCAGATAGGCGGGTTGCTGTTATGTTCGGATTCCATGTTATTTTCGTAAAGAGTACCCATGCTCAAGAGTGTGGCAACAGACGTAGCGGAGTGGTAATGAGTTGAGTAGGTATTCAGCTCTCGAACCAAGTTCCCTCTTATATCAAAACTAAACGAGAAACTCCTATTTAGCTAAATTGCCTTCTTGCTTTTGTCGAGAGGCAGCTGAAACACAGCAACCAACACACCTTCCCTATTTAGTATTGTCTAATCTAATTTCCAGAACCCAAGAACACTTGGCCGAATATGCTTGCTTGTTTGTGGAGCAAGATAAATGATGTTTCAAAATTATGGGGCCTTGGAGCTGACACTGAACACCAGATAACTCGGAGACGAAACTCAAGTACGCCAAAATCCATTTCCGTTTCTAGAACTGAGCTCCTGCCGCTCTAAGCTGAGTTGATGCTGAGATTGGGCTGATGTGTCTGAGTAGGCCCATTTTTGGGATGATATACCCCTATCAGGGTCCCCTGCAGGGACCACATCCCTATTTGGGGCCCCGGTTGGACTTTCCTAGACCAAGGAATCTGACCTATGTGAACCTATCTTGAGAGACCTCTGTATTTAACGCCGTCACTGCTTAGACTATTTCCCTGGTTTTTTTATTTTTATTTTTTTATATAAAAAATGATAACCTAACTTAATGGTAATAATTATTATGTATATTAAGGTTTTACTCTAAGCACTATTTATGAGAAAAGATTCTTTTAGGGATATTCGTAGCCTCTACGGTAGCTAACTTTAACCAATTTCCAGTAGCTAGCCTGCCTCAACTGCAAGGTGCCATAGTACTCCATGCACGATGGATAAAGCAAGATATACAGATCTGCTTATATGATTATTGGTATGAGGTAACTGTTAGATATTTAGGTAGAAATTGTGTGTCTTCCTCTTCTTGTGTGTGTAATTGCTGTCTCCTGCTTGCTGCTTGAGAATTAAAGTAAGCTCTATATCTTTTCTGTGTTATGTGGAATTAACTGGAAGCTGCTTGCTAAGCTTGTGGCAATAGGTGGCAACTGTTATCCTTGATGATAATATTTATCAGCCTTTAAGCTACTTCTATGAGCTTCCTTTTGATACTATTTAATAGTAACCCTAGCAAATCCCATCCCCTTCTACTAATACCTATATCTTATATATTATGTATTATCTTTATTAGTAGTAGTATTAGAAAGTATTAATTTAAAATTTAGTAGTGAGGTAGATTTTATATTTTTAATACTACCTTGGGGTAAAACCTTTTATTAACCTGAGATAATTTAGGGCTGTATAAGAGGTTGACTTGTAATTCCTTTATATATATTAATTTCCTAATAGAGAAGGTAATAGAAGGCAATTATCCAGGTCTTAGTAACCTAGGGGGTAGGAAGGATACTCTGTGGCCTAAAGAGGCTATTAACTTAGGGTTAAATTAGAGAAGAAGTTATATAAGCTTATAATTATATCTAGGTCCCCCTCCTTAAGTAGTATTAAGATCTTAAATCTATTATAAAATATAAGGATATAAGGGATTTATTAGTAAGGATAAGTAGGAAAGGGAAGGTAATATAATATAAAGGTTAAGATACCTAAGATAGGTAGTACTTAGGAGTAAGAGGAAGAATGGTCTCATCTAGTATAAGCTATCTTATAAACCTCCACTAAGGGGAAAAGCCTATTCTAAGATAGACTGCTGCCTTACTATGTACCTTTATATAAACGAGGTAGCAATAGGTACCTACCTACTATCAAATCTTAAAATAAAGAGGAGAGGAATGTATAAGCAGTGCCCTTTAGAAATAGATATAGATACTCTAGAGGCAATAGGCTCATAAGCAATCTTACAGCAATATTGGCCCCCCGGCTCCACTATGCCATCAACCTTAATATGTTAATAAGGATATCTCTGATACTAGTAAAGGCGCCTTCAGCTTCGGCTTATAGTCCTTATATCTTCTTTAACCAGCTGTCCTGAGGTCTGCCTTGCTCCCTAACCTACACTACTGCCTGCAGATTAACCATACGTTATATCTCTTGCCATTCATGCATGCGCATAGCTCATTATATTCATCGCTAACTCTCCAGTATGTATCCTAGAGCGGCAGATATCTACCTCACCTTAGAGTTAGCCTGGGATATAAAGCTTTAAATCATAAAGATGTAGCCGCCCAAGCAGGTAGTAGCGAGAAGGATTTGGCCAGTACTATCAGCGAGCACTGATGGGAGTGGAGTTTGGATTCAGGAAGATGAAGCTTCTGACTGAGATGCATGAATGGTGTCTCGAGAGGAACATCTGGGTAGACTCCGGAAGGCAAAGGAAGGAGTGACGGCAGCCAGCATTACTTTCGGGCCGACCGATGAGGGGAAGGGGCATATGATGCTTGAACATGACCCTTCCCAACTGAGAAGGCTTGAATATGCCTTGGAACTCGACCAGTGATATTAATTCTGGCAGCGTTGTACACCACGTCAACCCTGACCAGCTGAGTAACCAAGTTCTCGTCCCTATGTCCTTAATTCACTTCTAGCTTCCCCGAAGTCTGCCTCGCCTGTACGTGACGATAAGCTCAGGATTCATATATCCCTTCCATGCTGGAGGAAGTAATAAGACATTCGAAGGGAGTTGATGCTAGTGAGATGGCCTCAGTTGGTTTCAGTAGATAACAGAAGCCCCGAGAGGCATAATGAATCCAGAAGTATGCTACTTAGGCATGGATCCATTCGCAGAGAGGGCGGCGTCTCGACTTAGACTTTGGTGAGTGACCAGCTAAATAAGTAGCTGACCAACCCCTAAATGAAAGCCAGATATCAATAAAGCTCCCTACTACCCTCCATATCAGTGCACGCCGTGAGAATTGGGTGCCTACCTCTTCACTTCACCCTTTTCATCACCATCGTTTTCCACATGCCATTTCTCTTCGGATTGCTTTGCGATCTCTCCGAGAGACTCGAGAGAAACGCCAGGAGGCCATCGAGCATCGACAAGATCCAGGAACGTGACACCATTCTTGTCTGGTTCAACAAACACAATGCAATCATTCCACTGCGAGGCCCAGAAGCCGTTACATTCTTGTCGTATCCCTTTCCTAATCGCAGACCAGACCGGATCTTTGGTCTGCAAGAACGACGATTAGAAGGGGTTATACAACGCACAAAGTGTCTTAGATCATCCCAAATGAAGGATCTTCAGAGATAGAAAGCCAGTAGCGGTTTAGACTTTGCGTCCTCTGTCGAGCGCGTGATGTCTACAACAGACTGCGAATCCGGAGCCAGCCTAGAGGTAACTTTGGAAGAGATCGACGATGTCCTTGATCATATTGCGGCCTTATCATCGTTCTCATCCGCTAGCCTACGGGAAAGAGTTACAACAAAGCATGGCCGATTAAGCCGTGCAGATGACTTATTTCACTCTCAAAATTCAATCCCAGCTGCTGTGGGGCTCCTAGATAGCCCGACTATCCGGCATATGCCCATCCAGCCAGCCGTGGATACTTTACGATGAACTGAAGGAAATCGCTAGTAAAGGGCTAGAGCCGCAGATTGGGATAATGACTGCGCGTGTGACCTACGAAAAAGCAAGGAGCATTAGGCATTGCTGCCAATTGGCTGGGCCGAGACGGATAAGCATAGAGAGGAAATACGACGGAGAATACTATCAAATCCATATCGACCTGAACAAATCCGGAGCCGGTATCAAGATTTTCTCCAAGAGTGGGAGAGACTCAACCAGCGACCGCATGGGAATTCATCAGGCACTACGGGACGGCCTTAAGCTCGACACAGCAGGCTGCCAGATCAAGAAGCGGTGCATCCTAGAGGGCGAGCTACTGGTATAGAACGACGACAACGGGAGAATCGAGCCTTTCCACAAAATCCGCAGACATGTGAAACGATCGGGACGGCTTCTTGGAGCTACTCGAGACTCGCCCGTCGAATCGAGCATCTCATGATCATGTTCTATGATATTCTATTATTGGATGACATTGTCTGCAGCTTAGAGACTCATGAATGGTGACGACTGCTTCAATCTCTGGTCCGCCGCATTCCGGACCGAACCGACCTCAGATCCCGCGAAGTAATTGAATTCTCGTCACGGCTCAGTGAGACGTTCGCTCGAGCCATCACACAACAGTAGGAAGGATTTATACTCAAAGGTTACGACGACCCCTACTTCTCATTCAACGGAAGCAGGCCATTCATTAAGCTCAAGAAAGATTATATTCTAGGCCTTAGCGACACCGCAGACTTCGCCATTATTGAGGGGCACCGCAACGCAGAAGATAAACATAAGCTTAGCATTGGTAGCCTGTGGTGGACGTCATTCTATATTAGGTGTACGGAATATGCAATCGAAGTTTATCATACTAAACGCGATCCTAGTTCTGGCTCAATTAGTAATACTGTTTAGAATATTCTTCCAATTGCTATTCACAGCGAGGGATATCAGTTGAAAGAGATAACTCAAGACATAAGATCCTCCAAAGTTAGATCAAGGTGAGAGTTCAGTTTCCACGAGACTTAGAACTGGCTTGACGCAACGTAAAGGTATGTAATATTAATAGCTAAAGAGCCAAATAAGGTAAAATAGAATCGAAGAAGTGGAGTGTTGGGCGAGGTAAGTCAACAACACACCGTACACGTCGAGCACACCTAATCCGCCCTCTTATATCCAAGCCAATGTTCATTGCAGCGCAGGAGTCGGGCAGCAGCACTTGCGCAGGCAGGCGTCTGCCGCGCACTCAAAGGTCAAGTCGCTGTACATGAACCAGTTGTTGTTGTTGCTAGGGATCTTGGTGCCTTGAGCCGTGCACGAATCGCTGGTGATCTCGATGTGCGGCGCGATGTAGATCTTCTTTCCGCAGAGCGAAGCCGGCTTCGGGTCGAACGTGTCGATGATATCGCTGACGGGGACCCAGCACTCGCTCGGGCTCTTAGTGCAGTAGTCGTTGAAGTCCCACTGCCCAGGTCCGCCGGGGTTTTCGATGGGGATGTCGTCGATAGCGAGGTGAATGTCCTTGACGGCGTCGGTCGGATTGAGGACGACATGAAGACACTGATTGCTGGGGTCCGTCTTGCAGGGTTCGACGGTGTAGGTGATTCCGTCCATGACATCCGACCCTTCTTCCGGGTCAAACGCGTCCTTGCCGCACTGGAGGTTGTCCGCGGCAGTGACCCTCAAGGGGCCGTCTCCGCGCTCAGCACAGCAAGCCGGCGCTGAGTTGGAGCATGTGTCGCCGTCCCTGGGGAAGTGATCCTCTGGGTAGTTATACTGCAGAGGAGCGCACTTCTTGACGGTAGGGCACGTGCAAGTGGTAGCCTCCAAAGCTGAGCATGTTTCAAAGGAGGCTGTTGGAAGGCCGCCGTGTGCCAGCATGAGCCATGCTAAACCAGAGAAAGTGCCGAGCTTCATCTCGAGATAAAATGAGTGAATGAACAAGAAACGAAGGACAGGTGGTTAACCAAGCGAAGGGTTATGTAGAAGCGACATCATTGTAGCCAACGGACGTCTGGAGGGTTAAATACTGGCGACATAGGACTTTCAGGGGCTGAGAAAGCCCAAAAATTTCTACAATTCAGCCCAGCTGAACTGCAATGGATCACTTCGGCGGCATTCCTCGTAGGTTATTCGTCGACAGAGAGAGAGTGGAAATGAGCGGCTAGACCACGTAGCCTTGGAAGAAGCAGCTCCGTCGCAGCCACAACTCAATCGTCCAAGCCTATTTCGATCATGAACTGCAGACGCCAGGAGCAACTCTGTATCCATCATCATTCTCCGCGAGCGTCATTGGTTTCCTTGTGCGCCACGTTGGGACCGGGTGGACGTTTGTCAGGTAGGGCCGCACTAGAGTTTGCGGGCTAATTAACGCCAGGGAGTGACGTGCACCCGTTCCCTGGGCTGAGGGGGCTGATGAACAGCTAAGCCGAAGTTGAGCCAGAGAGCGAAGAGGCCATAAAAGCGGCAATCCGTGGCAGGTCACGTGTTGCTTGAGTTTCGTCTCATAATACCAATGGATATCGAGGATTTTAGTTAGTAGCCACCCCCGATTTAACGTAGTCGTTTTCATTCATTATCACCGCCAGAATTTTACCAGTACAGGTAAACTCCACATTGCCCCTTCTGATCAAGGCGTTAAATACTGTCATTGGGATGCCCTTGGATTATTGGTTGGTACCTCTCTAGTAAGTCTGTGCGCATCCTCGCATCTATTGACGACCAACATGCAGTAGCATCGGCGAACTGGCTATATCTAGCGCAGCCAACCAACCGGGGAACTTCAGGTGGGAACGGAAATAGAGATCTTCTGATCATTTCCAAATTCATTGGTTAATTTGGGAATGACGCATCGGCGCATATCAGAACAGTTTCATCCAGACTGCTCGTTCCGAATCAGATTACTAGGGTGCCGAGTGAATACGAGACAATTGTGCGAGAATTGACAACTATCTTCAACAAGACATTATTTTTTACTATGGTCACTGGTGCCCTCTGTGTAATCACAGCCATGAAGTCTAGAAAGGCTCCGTGACTGCGCTTCTCAGTCCCCTGTTCCCGGCAAGGTCACTCGCGACCAAGGCACCATTAACTGCGTTCTGCTTGCACGCATTTTTATGACTTCCTCTCGGTGCCGATGTTCAACTACTGAGTTGGTATGCTATATCCTGGCCAGGGGCCAGGCTCGACTGGAGAGCAACCAGATGAGGTGAGACACAATACGATTCCCCCATGTTAAGAGCTTGGCAATTCCGACAGTATATATCGACTATAAATGAATCTGGGGTTGACATTCCTATAAGTCACGCCAGCTTGATCTGGTCCTCTTGTCCCTGCTTAGTAGTTTGGACATAACTCAACAGCTAAGTGGAGTCCATTGTCAGTATTCTTACCCTCGAACTTTGCCCTTGGCTCGGCTGCTCTTCCACTAGCATTTGATGTATCATAAGTTACTAAAGGCCTACGACAAGCAATGTTGCTTTATTCTCGTTTGTGCTTGCTGTGCTATCTAGGGAAAGGTGGTAAGTTGGCTATCCGATGAGAGGAACGTAGTGATGAATAGGGTTTTACAGTAGTCAACCTGCAAGCCTTGCTATTATTCTTTGAAAGCTCATGTGATGCAATCCCTTGCGGCTATCTGGCTCGTTTTGTAATATTAGGATACATAATCATCTCAGACAGACACTTCCCAAGTAAGTTAGCTTAGGCAAATGGAAGAAGGAGTAGGAGAGGGAAAAGAGGGGGACATTTTAATGACCAGGTGAACCGCACGGCCAAGACCAGGTACCGAATCCATTCGAATAACTTATGGAAGAGTGTAGCTTGAATAATCAAGTCTCAACGTCACCAAATGTCAGATTGTCATTAGACTTTGCCAAGAACTCTGGTTCTATGTAAATGTCCTTTATCGCACGAAAGCTTAATTAGCCTTTTATAAAGTTCTCTCAATCTAACCTTTCAGGCCAAGGTTCTTTACATATTTTATCGAATGATATGTCTTCTAGCATCAAAGTATATTCTACCCACAAAAGTTAAACACCGTCACGCAAGTCTGGTAACCAGAACATATAAATGAGGGCCGTCATGCATTTTCAAAGCAGCCATTCTCCTCCCTGCCCCAGCAAAGCATCCACTCTCTCTTGACATCAACATTGCAACCGGCATCATTACTTTACAGCTTTCCAAGTTTCTCTAACTCAACGCCATGGCAACCTCAGCTATAACTCCCGACAGTCGTACCCTAGGATGGAACGTCGTCTTTTATTGCGGCCGCTTTCCGCAAAAGTTTGCCGGTATCTTCCAGGCAGAGGGTAGTGACTTGATAACATTTCGCGACGTTGTTGATGAGATGCGCCTTTGTTTTCAGTTCCAAGCCGCTGATCCCCCCATATTGAACAACGCTTACCAAAACAATGCTGCCGCTGACGTGGATGTATCTCCAGGTTTTTGGGACAACATTGTATTTGCCTTGATGGACCGCCCTGATCAGTCATCCATCCCAAAACTTATTAACAAGGATATCTACAACACACCTGTGCCGAGCCTTGCGCAACCTAGTCCCAATACGCCAGACATCATCAAGTATCATGTTTATATCCATAGAACATGTAGCTTTCCTGTTAGCTCTCCTCTTGCCGACCATCTGAGAGGTATGTTAAACTAAACATACCCCTTTGCAACTTCTAATGCTAACATATCCTAGAACAATGTGCACAGCACCTTTCTGAACCGATTCGCAGACACTATCCTCGGTACTTACCGCCCAACAAGTCCTCCCGGAACACGAAAGTTGCCTGTATGCCGTTGAGAAAAAAGGCTGGTTCGAAGCGCACTGCAACCGCTGCCTCTGGCCCTGAATCTCCCAATGTTCTTGTCCACGATGACGCCCGCCTGTCCCAGGATTATATAACCCAACGTATGAGAGGATTCAGAGACAATTGTTGCTTGAGGAGCAGTTCATGTGCTGTAAGCGGTGAAGGCGAATCCTGGATGAAAAGTCAACCCATTGGTCCTGGTGTAGAGGCTTGCCATATTGTTCCGCAGGCACAGTATCACCTTTACCCTACAAATCAGGACCCAGAGGCTAATCGTGGACATCCGGATCTTTCTCTCTCTAATCTTCTAACGGCTTGGGAAAAGACATGGAGTGCAGACAATGGGATCATGCTGATGGAACATCTCCGCTACTTCTTCGATCTTCGCCTCTTCTCTATTCATCCAGATACTCACCGCATCCGCTCTTTTGTCCCCTATTCCCCCATCACGAGGTATAACGGCAAGAAAGCGCGGATTCACGAAGATGTTGATCGGAACGCTTTGCAACACCACTACGATATGTGCTGTATTGAAAATATGGGCGCCAGAATAGGCGTCACTAATGCAAGCGGTGCAGCAACACTTTTCGCTTACCCAAGTGAGATCTTCACGCCGTCATCAGAATCCGGCTCTGCGAGTGGAAGATCTAGTGGACAACAAGCAGCAGAGTATCAAGAGCTGCTCGATAAAGAAGATACTATGGCCTATCACGACCGCAATTTCGGCTACCTGACTTCGAAAAATAGTGGCGCAGCTCTCAAATACATCGATGAACGTCTGGAAGCTTACAGGTACCAGACTTCTGAGTAGTTGACTGAATCTGGCAATGATAGAATCATGGCTCTCTTTTTCATACTGTTCTCGTGCATGCCGCCGCCTTCCTTATTGAGGACGGTAGTAGTTTGTAATTTGCAGGTACATTGTGGAGAAAAGGAAAGTCTGCTTCTGCCTCATCGATAGTCTTGTTCATTGGTAGGTAATATGGCCGAGGGCTGCTGAGTTTCTACTCGGGCAAGCGGCTGCAGGAAGACGGCGACTGATAGCAAGATAGCTCAATGTTTTCATTCCTGAGAAGAGGCATAGATATATCAGCATCAATAGCGTGGGTGATCGAAAAGCTCCTAGCACTCTTGATTCGTCACAGCCGTAATGTACAGCAGAACCAGAGCCTTCTATGGCGTCTTCGCTCGCTGTTGCATATGGGCCGACATGTTCGTCACTGAACTCCCAAAGTTGTACAACTTCAGCTGTACTTGCAGCTGCTTGAATGCCACAGTTGAATCATTGCGGGTGTCTTTATCATCACTGATATCTGTGTGTTCCTCAGTCCCTGCCCCTTTTTAGTCCAACACACTGGTAGTCATATGTACTCCAAGGGCATCTTAAAGTTAGTATCCATCAGTACTCGTCGGTATCATCGCCACTAATGAAGACCGATTCCATCGAAATCCTTGACAGCAACCTCTGAGCACTCCGTAAGAACTGTCATACTTTCCGTGTTTGGTGCTGGGAGGTAGAGAGAGATATAAAGAAGAGAGAGTTCGGGCAATTAGAGAAAGGACATTAATACATCCTCTCTCTGATAAAAAGTGGCGGTCTAAGGCAATACAGGCCAACGAACTTGGCCTCTTTGCTGGATGAATAGGTAGATTCTGTCCAATGGCTGTACACTGATGACTGATGTTACTGTTAGCTTCCAAAGCTCTTTGAAATAAGAGGGCCATGTAAAGATTCGTCTTGAGATGACACTGACGATCGTCAAGGTGTGTCCAATTGACATTGCACCGATGCTTCACTTCACGCCTCCTGAGAATGTACCAGGTCTCGCAGGATCGTGACGTACGTTTCGGTGTAAGTACTGAGGTAATTTAGGATCCCCTCATCACTTTATTGGTGTCCTTCTTCTGGTGAAGTTACAAGTCCTAGCTTATTTCCAGATGCAGGTGTGTTGAACCTCAGCACTATCCACTAGCGAGAGGGAAGGGCATGTCTGACGTTGTTCGCCAACCTCCAGATCTCTGCGGCCGCATCACGAAACCTACATGGGAGACTATAGATCTTAAAAAGCTAGGATGGATCACTGCAGGACTGTCAGAGTGACTTACTGGTGCTATGCTGGGTCTTGGGGAAGACTCAGGATTTAATCTGCCAGCCTGTGTGCCAGCCATAGAGCAGCCTAAAAACCCTTTTTCGAGTAAGAATGGCCAGGTGATCCGGCATCTGGCATAATTTGGGCGCGCTGTAGAATACATCGTTACCTGACCTGGCTTCTTGCTTCTCCCGTGCAAAGTCCATGTACCCCAAAATCATCCGTAGTGAGCTAGCCCTGCACTTCTAGATGTCGCCATGTTGCTGATGCTCTGCGTACTTTTCGCCCGTAATGCCCGCCAGGAACATACTGAGGTACAATATTAATCCATAAATACCGCTCGTGGATGGAATTCTCATTGGGAAGCATGCCATGTGCTTGCTCTCCAACAGCTCGATAGCCAGCCCTGAAACACCGACCAACTACAAAGTTCTTACCTGCCCTCTCATACTCCAAGAGACTATTAATTCAGACGCAAACAGAAGTCACTCATCTCCCTTGAGGGCTAGTGTACCAAAAGAGATGCTTGCGCTGAGCTACAGGGACCTGGGCCGTTACGAGTATGAAGTTGGAGTGGTATCTCATACTCAAACTTTCAGTGGCAAAGCCGACATCAGGACATTGCTTTTCATACGACGTCGTGAAGAAATGGTTGGCACATATCTTAGTTCAAGATGATAGAGTAAGGAAGCTGATCACCCTGATATTGTCGGGGACTTGGTGCAAACAAGCTATTGGAAGATGCAGAAGGATCGGTGCCATAGAGCATGTGAGATCGCTAGACGGCGCGTAAAAGGTATGGACAAGAATACTTGATACAGCCTGGCTACAGGTAAAACTTGAGACTCAGAGGCTTAGGCTGAAAGATGTTGAGGTTCAAACCTCACCAGGGCGAAAGTACTTGGATATGAACACCTCCATCTGTTTCTTACGTTTCCACAGGGGTCTGGCTTTGCCGCAGCTTTATTAATGCCTGGCCTGTATCGGCGACCGATGTCTTGACCCTGAGCCCCTTGTTACAGGTGTGCAAGTCCGGACTATGGTTGCACGTCACTGTACCAATGGTGCTCACATTCATGCTATCACTGACATGGTTGACATTGATGAGGGAATACAGCAGTATTTATTATAGCGATTGCCCGATGAAATGTCATCCTAGGGATTTGAGCAAGATAGCAATATTCTTGGTTCCTTCGACCCATTACCACTGTTTCCATATGAACACTTGAGCGAAACGATGGATCTATTACGGAGAAACGGCTTAAGAGATCTAGGCATTTGCCGTCTTGCATCAGCGTGTTTGGAATGCTCCAACAGACACAAAAGTAATGTGCGACGCCACAGTTCACTCGACCAGCAAAGAGACAAAACGCCAAGCTAGAGGAGTTTGAGAATATATCAATTGACTTGCGAGATGCATCAGTAGATTTTAACTTCTGCTAGTGCCTCTGGCAGGAAACGCACGATGATATGAGAAATGCGACAACTGCAAGAAGAACATGAACTTGGCCGTCGAGCCACAGGCTTGCGACTCTTGGTGTTGTCCCGTGAGCGACTATGAAAAGATTGGGTATCAATTGACTTGGCAATTCGCAAACAGCTTCAGAAAGCGTAGTCATGATCATTTCCTTTCAGTTCTCTTCGCAGTTTGATCTGACGGATCTGAACAGGCAAGTGAAAGACCAAACATCTGCAATTGTCGCCTTGTCAGAAAGCCAACGATGTCTGTGTCTTGCCCGCATCAAAGAAAAGAAGGACACTATTGACGTCATTGAAGCTATCGCGATGCAAGCCTCATCATTCCCGGTACATGTCAAGAACCACGTGCATAATTAGTCTTGTGCCACCGCCAGCAAAAAGCCAAAACAGTCGTTATCTTTCATGCTCGTACCACTGAGCTCAATGACTCTTTTTTTCACCGTTGTTTTCCGCCTTTTGAAATGGAAATCTCTTCTTACCGCGCTGCTGCATAAATGGATCAAAAGCAAGCAGTATATGCAGCTCTTTGAAGTTGAACAAAGGTTGCCAGCGCAGCGGTGAGTAATCACCTCAGCTGCTGCAGAACCCCTTTGAGCAAGCTGCATCGTGCATACTCGCCCACAAAAGACCCTGCAGTAGCTCATCCCAAGCTGCTTATCTCTTTGATCATGTTCCAGACTTTGACGACGATGTTTGCGTTGCTGGTGAAATGGAATGAACGATGGAGACATCTAAAACGTCACGTTTCTCCCGGACCAGAGCCATCTTCTCTTCTCACCAACGCTTCTGCCACATTTTCTAGAAGTCTACTATCACAGAAGCCCTTTCCATCATTCTCACACTTACTCCTCATCTTTCTACCATCTTCATTCCACACCAACACTCAGCTATGGCTATTCTTCCTGCAGTCCCAGCCTTCTCCACCACTGTCGTCGTCAATGGTGAGCCAGCGGATGAATATCAACCGCTATACATCCCAATTCCCTACGATGCTGAGTTCGAAGACGTGCCTCGCACTCGTTGCTTCATTGCGGCAGAGACAGGTCAAACCTACTCGATCCGCTTCAGACTATCTCCCCTCTTCTACTTTGGGGATGATACTGACACCCTTGTGGTCTCCATCTACATTGACGGGAATCTTGTTGAAGAGTCTTTGGTTTTCAAAACTCTGCTCGGCGAGCAGGATTTCATAGAGCATTTTTCCTACCTTCATCGGGCATTTCCCGATGGCTCTAGAAGCAGCCACGCCTTCTGTTTCCAAGACCTTGAGCCTAGTAAGCATCCCTGTTATCTTGACAAATTCAGAACTAACATCGGCATAGCTGAGTGTGCTGCTGCCGCGACCCTCCAGGCTGACATGCAGCTTGTGAAGACTCTGGGGACAATTAGGATTGTCCTCAGAGTGGCAAAGAAATTGAGCTATCATCCCATGCATGACCTTAGTGATGAGGCGGGAATCGTGAACTGTCTGCAACCAAGCAGCAAAGCGTTGATTCTTAACGGGCATGGCCAGACTCATGGCACTGGGTAAGTGCGAATAGAGCTCGAGGAGGTCATGACTAACTTTGCAAAAGCTTCCAGCGAGTCGACGTCCCCGTAAGCTTTAGTTACTATGGCGTCGATATCAGAGAAGCCATTGGGTGCTTTGATTTCGTTTATCTCTCGCCAGGTACGTCAATTCATTTGATGAGATGAAATCCTGCTAACGTTTCAGATACCCTCGAGGCTCAGGGCATCAGTCACCCTGACTATATCAATCAGGCTGCGCAGGGAATGCCTCAGGTGTTTGAGCCTGCTCCCGAGCACCTTCGCTATGTTGTTCGGACCATGTCGGATGGATGTCTTGAGATTGATCTTACTGGTGATGACGAGTAACTAGTTTGGGTGGATTTGACTTGACGGTTTCGGAGAAGAAGATGATGATTTGTTGACCTGTTTTTGGGAGTGTTTGGGACCTCGTAGAACATTGCTGACTTGCTTTTGGGAGAGTTTGGTACTTCATAGAATGGATCTGGGATAATAGACTGGCGTTTTTGCTTTAGAGATCAATGGGGTATTGCGACATTAGTTGGAGTTTATACCTTTAAAGGCTTGTGACTTTGTCACCTCGCTGACAGTAGTCGTTGTCAATCACAGATTCTTCCACCTGCCTTTTACTGCTCTTCCGCTGTGATAATGGTTGCGCTGGGAAACAAGGATGATCCTAGAGCTTGAGGGTATATTCATCAATCTATCGCCTGCTTTGCCAGTTTTTATCTTACTTTATCCTGATCTGTTGCGCTTCAATGTAACTCCTGGTGCGCTGAGCAAAAGTTTCACTAAATTTGTCTCCCGATTGGTCTTGGAACATCGTCTTGGCTTCTGATAGAGTAATGCTCGCCAAAGATACCTTGGAGGCTTGGATTGGTTCTTCAGGCTTTCAACAATTGTAAGCTGCATCGTTGGATCTGTTTCGGACAAGGGGGGCTTTTGACATTTACCATCAAACACTACTTAAATTTGCATCGTGACTTTTTCCTCACGCGGCGGTGGTTGGCCCAAGCCAAAAATACCTTGACAATGTCCTGACCTCTGAGTAAAGTCTGTCGGTGACACTTTGACTGCCTTTATGCATTTGCATGACCTCAGAGGAGCTTATATTCACGAGGCTCTCAGGGCTGGGCGGCAGTGATGATGAGCCATGCAAGGGTTTTCTGTGACAATGCACAATCACCGCTATGCAGTGCTCTAAGCTATCACGACCAGACCCTCTGCAACGTTCACCACAGCTCCGACACACATCATCAGAACTTGCTGGCATGGATGGACCTAGCACACACCTACACTCAAAACATAGGGGAGGATCAAGCGTTGGCTGCATGGGGACGGGACTTGAAGCCAGGTATGCTAAGAGCAGAAGAAGAAGGCCTAACGCTTGAGAGTATCTCTTCACACAACCACATCTGAGGCGGTGGGTTTGAGGTCACTGATGGGGGTCCTTTGTTTTGCCTCCCCCTGGTATCTGAGGAGGCGCCATGGCTGACGGTCAGTGGAAACAGGTCGATTGGGTGAGCCACGCGTTTAGATAATTCGAGGTAGAGCCAATGCCTTTGAATAAGGGGATCGCGCATGTGTTGATGTTATGCGTGCTTGCAAAAGACGTGATCGAGTCAATATCGAGCGTCCAGGCTCGAAGGAAAGTCATCCAATTGTCAAGAATACTCAATCCCTTTGAGGATAGCTTGATTCCAAGGGCCTACACCATTCACCCTGCAGCTATCAAATGGCCAAGTTGCGAGGCCTTGGATAGAGAAAAGGCAAGTAAGCCACGCAGTCACCAGTGTCATCTGGTCTCAGAAACTTGTCACTCTCCAACACTTCACTCCACACCAGTCTTAAAATATATCATCTCTTTGAGCGCTGAAAACGCTGTCCTTTCAAGCAATCACGTCTATCACACCATGAGGTAGAACTTCAACGATCAGGACCTCAGCTATACAACGCAGGCCGGAGGCCCTTTGGCCCGGAGCACGCGGAGATTACACCTGAAAGGTTTCACGTAAGCAAAGCGACAATCTCAAAGATGCACAGTGTACATCCTACAACCGCTTCGGGGGGTCTTGAGGTGATGGCTTCGCTTGGGACGCATGATAGTCCGTAGGCGTCAGAGTCCGAGTCGGTTAGATGCTGACGAGAGTAGTGCAAGGAAATTTCGAACCCATCCATTTTTAGGCCCTTTCAATGTGACAGCTCTCAACGAAGTCGAGAAATTGAGAGGCCCAGATGTAGTTCTGCGTAGACAATTCTTAGCAGGGACGTCTTTACTCATCATAATAGTAACCTAAAGACAAATCAACAACTGCTAGACTCCAAAGCCCTGAGGAAAGGAATGTAAATACAATTAAGAGTGAAGTACCTTTTACTGAAGAGTAAGCTCAGAAACGTGATGCGTGGTTCTCAACTGGACATTCACATGCATTGCCTTATGGACTGCCGCCGAGTTCCAATCGGTGGTCTGTTGTAAGACACTTCTTTGCTGCATAGGAGAGAGTACGGTCAACGTTGGTTAAGCTCTATCATCCAGCAGCAAACGTAGACACTTGGTCAGCCTTCAGCTACTACCAGATCTTGATAAAACTGCAAGTACTGATATTTTCCAGTACCGATGGTATCGCAAGTTGAAATGAGGGCGGTTGAGTACGAGATGTTGAAGCGATCGCCAAGGAGTGGGAAGAGCTAGTGCAAGGTAAAGTCTGGGGTACACATCAAAGTCGACGTATGATGGAGGATGAAGTATAACTGAACGAGAAGCCCGGGATCCCTGAAATGGCTGAAGGAAGCGCTCATGGAGCAACACAGCAAGCAGCAGGAAACGATCCCAAAAGGTCTGCCCCAAGCCCTTGGCAATGGTTTACATCGGGTTGACTGCAACCTTGTTAGTAGTATAGCCGGTGAGATGCGGCAAATCAGGGCAGTGCGGCGACCTGGTCCTGATCGGAGGACATTGCAAGCCTCACTTGGGTTTGCGTCACGTTGGCATCACCGATGTGTGTGCTCGGATCATCGACTACTTCACCCTGACGTTCACTTCCCAATTGCGGGGTAGATTGCAGATGGTTTACATGCTACACTCGGCTTCAACCGAAAGTTCAAAAGCTCGAGTTTCTCCAGGTAACATATCTTTCCGCTAATATTAATTTAAAGATCATAACGTGCAGTTACATCACCTGTCGGTGGATGAGGATTGTTTTTGAGATCTAAGTTAATTTGTCCAAACCAATCTGCGTCTGAGACCGTTAATATGGACTACAGTTTGCTCTCTACGCCGCCATCATGTTACGCCGATTTCGCTCTTGTTCCTGTACAGGCCCCTCTAATTCTTAGGCAGCCAATGCCTATCATGCCCTTCCGTAAGAATGAAAACAGCGCTGATTACAGAATACAGATTAGGACAGGTAACCTATTGATCGCCGGTAAGCTTATAGAGGTACAGTGATATTTTAAGTCTAGTAAGCTAAAGTATATAATATACTTTACTAATATTATACTTAGCAAGTCTTATTAATTATATGCTTTAGGGATAGAAATTAAATTTTATGAGGCTAATAAAAGGGTAATCTATTTACTTATATATTTAGAAAGCAGTTAAGATAAAGTTATAATAGTAATTAGTAAAGTATATACTGTGATTTATTAGTATAATGT
>JAAOAN010000733.1:0-29072 GCA_013396205.1 Fusarium mundagurra
GGTCGATATTGGCTTCTCCAACATTGAACTCGCAAACGGCCGCTAGAATGCAGCAATCCTACGCAATACCCTGAGTTCCGCACTCCTTTCTAGTCCCAAAAGCGACCATGTTGTCGGCAAACCCAAGTCAAGGTCCACGACGACTTGCGAACCGTCATCAGACCCTGCAGATCCTGCAGCACGTGCGTAAGTCTGGCCGAAACAAGACACTCATAATCTCTGGAGTGAAGTCAAGCCCCAAGCCATGTCTTTGCACCCCCCAGCTGACGACCATCTCAAAGCCTACCCTTCCAAAGCGGCCCATCCATGGTCTACGAAGTACTTGTCGATGCGCCGCCTGCTACGATCCCGACCAAACCGTACATCACCCTACGTCGATTGCAGAGTCTCTGAAGATATCAGAAAGCTTGATTGTCGGGCTCCCATTATGGAGGCAAGCGCCCCGGCCGCGAATATCTCTACCTTTCCGACTTCCACCACTATCGACCGTACCAGCTTCTACCGAACCGATTGTATCATGGACATTCAGGCCAATTCACGACTGGAAGGGACCTCTTTGCCGAGCCTCTCGATCAACGACAATGATTCCGAATAGAAGGGGTAGAGGGAAATGAGGACAAGGGGTAATGGGGACAGAGGGAGGGACTCGAGGGAGGTGTTGGAGAGAGGAGTGGTAGAAATGTCGTAGAATGACAATTCCGTGTAAATTCTGTCCTTTTGTTTAGTTTCCCGTCAATTGGATATCTGGGTTTATCCTCTATCAGTTTGTCGAGTTAAGAGATTTCGCAGCAGACTTGGCTAAGCTCCTCCCCAAGCGAGACTTGACTGAGTGGAAGATCATATACGAGGAGGAACTTCGCAGTGGTCAGCCCTTCAGCGGTCAAGTCACTACTGCTCTTCTACATGTAGCTATGCCCACCCAAGAAGTTGCCATTCTCAACCTGTGTATTGTCTACCGGTGTCTGATTAGTGTCGTTGTCTCGGTGGGATGACCCTCCATCGGAGGCATTCGACTGCCAAGGAGGAGAGAACACGGAAAAGTGGCTGAAACTTTCGCTATCGTGATTGGTTCCATTGCATCAAAAACTGTCTATCATTCTACATTACTATGAAGTGTCTGCTGTATTCCTCCATTGGTTGTCTGATCCCTTCTTGAAATCACTAATCCGCGGCCGGGAGACATAAACCGCTTGTCACACAGCCTTCCCAGATGTTGTTTCTGCCGTTGGATCTCACCTGACCTCGTTGTCTGCCATTTTGTAGGCTTAGCCTGGCTCGCAATAAGGCTGCATCGAGGGTGAGAGTTATGAGGAGTACATGTTCGGTGTGTCGGTGGTGACACACAAAGGGTTGTGTTCGGGAGTTCCAGGATGGCCGAGGTGAGTCCTACTGTGGAGTGTTGCTGAGGCCTGCCTGCTACTCGAGCCTGCTGTCTGCTTCAGACCGTTCCGACTCAAGTTCAGCAAGGCGCTCTGAGAATTGGCGAGCTTCAGTTTCGCGAGTCTCCAGTCTGGCTTTCAAGTCATCAATAAGACGTACTTGTTCGGTTTTCATGTCTTTGATTTCGCGATGTAGCGCGGGAATCTCTTGGCCGACCCTTTGGCGCAGATGAGCATTCTCTTGTCGTAGCTGCTTCATTTCGGCCATAACGCTTTCATGGCTCGACATGACTTCGACTGGGGTCCGAACTTGAGGTCGTGCAAACGAGTCTAGCTCAGCATGCTCTCCTTGGGATCGAGGGGTAGCATCACCGCCTGTGGGAGGGAAGTCATCATGAGCCGAAACGGACTCATCTGTTACCACGCTACGATCAACGTCGCTGGGACCTGAACGGGAAGGTTGGCGGCGGCGAATGAGCGAATAAGGGGCATAACGAGAGCCCTGGTGGTTCTGAGGTCGGCGAGCTGCACGCCCAGGGTTTGACACGGATGACCCGGGTTGACCGACTGCTCCCTGTGTCTCTGAGAACTAGTCATGAGAAAGGATCACAGTGCGACGGGCATTGGGTCTGGCAGCAATCCTGAGTACCTGCTTGCACGCACGTGCATCGAACTCCCGGAGCCTCTCCTTGAGAAGCACATCAGCAGTATTCTTGGCTGCCTTGAATGCGTCGTATACGGCTTGCACGGGATAGCCAATTGTGGGCTCAGTCGCAGCCAAGCTGTCGATTGCCTTCTTGATGACTTCCAAATCGCTTCCATTAAAGGGAACGATGCCGTTTTCCAGCTGTGCCTGCTCACCGGCTGATGGGGACTCGTTTACAGTGGCCAGCTCACCAATGCGACAGAGCAAGTCAGAAAAGACACCAGGCGTCTCGCCCCTGGCAACGACAACGTTTCTTGCATCGACGTGAAGCTTATGTACGGTATCGGGCAGAGGGCCCTCCACTTCCATCAGATTGTGGTTGAGGATCTGTAAAGCTGGGCAGGCATCTTCGTCGAAGAACGTCCAGTCAAAGTTTCGAAACGCGCCAACGCGATAAGTTGCAGCATAGTGTAGAGTATCAATGAAACGACGGTAGTTCTGCTCCCAGATTGGATGAATGATCAGCTGCGTCAGACTCAGACAAGCTCCAAGTGTGAAGAGGTGGCTCGTTGTGATTGGCAGGTTGCGCTTGGGAACGAACTGCAGGCGATTCAGCGGCGACAGCATGATAGGAGGGGCTTGGTGTAGGAAACGTAGACAGAACCTCCAGAGATCTCGGTAGTGGAAGTCATTGTTACCCCTCGTACCGATCACGTCGGAAGACTTCTTTCGGAGCGAGGTTTGCCACTTTGCCTCCATCTCGTCTTCTGATTGCTGGTCCCATCTTCTACGAACAACACCCTCTGCATCCCCAATGATACCTTCGATGGTATCCAGCGTCATCTTCTCATTTTCTTCGTAGGTGGAACACACCAGGGCCCAAAGCTCTTCACTGACGTCGGCTCTTGGGGGTGTGTCCATGTTTTCCAAGTGTAACTAGGAGTCTGAAGACGTTCTTCAAGTGTTAGCGTCTCAAGATCCATCGTTGCGTGGGTGTCGGTACCTACTAGAATGTGATTGTGGTGGTTTGGGACGAGGAAAGAAATTGAGACTGGGAGAATCATGGCAAAATATTATCTCAGGTGGTCCAAGCTCAGCCTGCTTTGTCCGCGATTCAAGCAAGACCTCCTGTTCACTAATGTTCACAAATGTAACCCGAACAGTCTTTCACGAACATCACAAAGTATCTTTTTGGAGTATTATTATTAGACAAAGTACAGACACCATGATGCCTATTTTAGACAGAAACTATATAAAGTCTATGCTGGCTGAGGTAGCCAATGATTCCGCGAAAGCGACCCGTAGATACCATTATCTCAAGGAAGGCGAGAGGAAGTGAGCACATTAACGAAATGCCAAGAGTGCAGCCAAACTTGATGCCGAAATTGTCAGAACGGCCTGCTGATGAAAGAAAACTCTCAACGCATGCGCCTCTGGGGAATATCTGTGCCACTAGTGTCATCCGATCTGATAGTCTCCTGCTGAAGTTCAGTGTTCAGTGTATTCTTTGAGTTGCGGACCTTGATCTTGTGGTTCTCAACGTCGCAATCCTCAGCCCTCAGTTCGTAGACAAACACTGGCTTCGTCCCCCCAGGCCGGTACACACGCCCTAGAGTTTGAACCTCCCAGGAAACCTTCCACCATGGCCCGCATTGGATGAGGACGTTGAAGCATTGAAGATTGAGGCCTTGCCCTCCAGTGCCCCTGCTGGCAAGCATCATCTGTGGAGGCGTACTTTCAAAGGCCTTCTTGATCACCAAGTGCCGTTCAATGCCGCTGAGTCGGCCATTGTACTCTGTGTGAGGAACCGGCTCATATGCCTTTTTGAAGGCGATTGCCAGTATGTCTAGAAAGAAGACACTTTCATCAACAATCAGAATTGAATGATCAGGGTATCGATCCCGATGCTGGTAAACGACATCAAGGATCATTTCCACTCGGGGAGAGAGCCAATTCTCATCTGCCTCCAGTCGTTCCCGCCACTTGACCAACTGGCCTGTCGCAACCTCATCACCTTGCTCAATCACATCGATAGCCTGGTTTTGACGCATCGCTAGCTCAAGGGCAAGCCTCTCGAACCTGAGTTCGACCAACATGGGATGGTAGGAGTACTGGTGGGCTGCTACAAGGTGCTTCAAACCAGCAGTCTTTGAGTCAGGCCTGGAGAACCTTTTGAACAACTGGAACGATTCATTGGAGAGTCTTCGATCTTCGGATGTAAGAGGGAATCTGATGATCTTCCGGCTGTCGAAAGGAGGGTACGAGTCGATGATTTCTGACTGGGGTCGCTGTAGGGTACAAGCGTCCAGCAGCTGGATATAACGCTGCTTGTGGAGCTGTTCGGGTTCAGAAGGGCCTGAGTCTAAGCTTTCTCGGAACGCTGCGTTGAATAGGAGAAAGCTCGTAATAGGGTGTCCTCTGAGCATGCTTATCAGAGCATAGAGGTCTTTCCAAGTATTGTCCAGTGGGGTCGCTGTCATCATCAAACAGGCATTGAACTGTTCTCTCAGGGCAGATATAGCTTGATGGGTGCGGCTTCGGTGGTTCTTGATGGCATGCGCCTCATCGAGGATAAGCCATTCCCCCATTGGCTTTCTAGGCTCCTGTTTATGGACTTCAGAGAGTAGAACGAGCATTGGTCGCTTGGGGGGCTGTGTGATGATACCCTTCTTATAGTCGTCGATGCCACGGAGAAAGTTGCGGGTTCGTGTAACCTCTGCGCAAACATAAGGATATGATGTTACCACAACCTTGTATTTCCAGAGATCCGTGGGGCACAAGGCCTCCCCGATGAGACATATGGCTGGCATCTGGTCCTGTATTGCTGTCAGACGACATCACTCCTGGTATTGTCGGAAACACATACTTGTCCAAAAAAAGTTTCGATCTCCGCCATCCACTGACGGCAGCACGAGAAAGGAGCCACAATAACACAGGGGCCCTTGATGCTTCCACTCTTCGCAAGGGAGACCGATATCGTGGCAAGAGCAGACAGAGTCTTACCGAAGCCAGGGGGGTCAGCCAGAATCATACCCTGGAAACGAGAATCCTTCTGCTTCAACGCCGCTGCTACAGCACGTCTTTGTCGGTCGAAAAGTCGGACAGTGTCTTTCAATCCTGGAATAGGACCAGGGTTGGGCGCGGTGTACTTTGCAACCTATGAAGAGTAAGTAACTGGCAGCTTGTCATGACCGCGCGGTGGCTCACAATATCATCATGGATTTCGTCGAAAAAACGGATGAATTCTTGCTCGTTGTAACCCGAAGTGACAGCCAGCGCATCAGTCCACCCCTCCTCGAGACTACCGTCCTCTTGATCTTCATCCTCGTGCGGATCAGAGTCGCTGGTGTCTTGCTAGTTTTCTTCGTCGCCCTCAAGGTCGGGAGTCTCTCTTTGCACGACAAAACCTTCACCAGGTTGTAGCCAGCGAATCCAGTGTTGTGCAGTCAGCGCTGGAGATGGGGGCTCGAGCTGTTCGAGGCGTTTCGCCATCGCAGCAATCTCGGCCGCAGCCTCAAGAATAGGGCCTTGCGCTTCGTTCATGGTGTTTCCAGATACCGACAATGTCAGATTTCTGTTTCTCGTGATTCTGCGTGTGAAATTCGGACTTGATGTTTTACTGGCCTCGGAATAGGTTAGCGACAGCGCGGAGAAAGTGAAATACAATGGAGAAAGAGGGATATAAAGTGAAAGCCCCTTTCATGCAACACCAAAAGAGAAATATGAGATTGAACAGGGCGGCGGATAAGTGTTTGGAGCAGGGTAAAGGAACCGTGTTGGTGCTGACTTGGGGTATGAAATTGGTGGTGAAATATACTTGACAGTGACAAAAAGTGACATGAAACAAGAGCTCTTGATTGTCTGATTCCGAAAATGCAAAAATCAGGTTAAAAGAGGCTATTGCGGATGTGCGCGCTGTGTTGAAAGTTGGTTTCTCACCTTGTGAGGCGTGTTGAGTTGGGGGAGAGAAAAGTGAAGCTAAGGTCGGAACCGGTGGTGGGGATCAGTATCCAGGGCTAAGGTAGTCATGATTACAGTGGGCCTTTGGTAGTCTCTGAGCCATAATGGAGAGAATTCTGATCTGAAAGAATCAAGGTGATTCATTGATAAAGAGGAATAAGCTGTCTACCTTGATTACAAACAACCTTGACTGTCAACATGGACAATTCTTATGCCATTGGCATGCCAACAACGTCGATCTTCTCATGCCGGCGATGTCCTAGGTATCATCAGCGAAAACCACGGGTTCCACAGAAGGCGAGGCTGGAAGTGTCGCCGCTTTTTGTGAAATCTACGGCTCACATTATCCTGGGCGTTCTCATCTTATCGGATATTGGGGTTATCTACATCTTTTGGGGCCGACATCAAGGAAAATGAACAAAACCACCAAGGAGAGGCTTTCAAATCAATTCAGCCGTATTTTCCTATGAACAACATGCAAGGAAGCGTAAAAGTTGCTGCCGCACCATGCCATTCATGCTTAGCCCTCGCTCGACGGCAAACCTGTCTACCATGTTTCATCATACTGTTAAAAGGCCATTGCTACGTGACCATCGAAAACCAGTCAATGCCTGACTCCATCCCTCGTTCATGGGTTGCTTGATTCGACAGAATTGAGCATTTTGTCGATGAGTGGGATGATGTCCTCGTTCATCTTGGACGCGGCCTGTGCAGTAATTCCATACTCAACAGCGTGAAGTGCAGCAACCTGTTCAAACAAGGATGTCGCATATGGGATATCGGTCGCATTTCCTAGCTTCTTCATGAGAGCATTCATGCTTGTGTTCTTGAGAAGCGCTCCATGCTGACCCGCAACGGACTCGACAGTTCTGTTGGCGTGGGCTACTGAAGCCTCTAGGTACGATTTCAGGGCCAAGAGGGCGGCTTTGAAGTTTTGTGGCGTGACTGGATGGTGTGTTGTCGACCCGCTGTCCACGGCTTTCTGCAGCGGAGTGCGAGGACAGGTGTTACTGTACCGCTGGCAGAAAGGCAGAATCGCCTTGACTTCCCGCAAAACAGCATCCTCATGAGCAGCCGCCGGAATCATGTCAATGCAACATTCAAGAAAGAAGAGGAGAGCGTTGCGGGGTAAGATATCCCCCAAGTGGTGGTCGTCTTCGAGCTCTGTGTCTCGGCCCCCATCGTCAGCATCGGTACGAAGGGCGTTGTGAACGGCCATGATAAGTTTGGGGTCAATGCCGCGGAGTTTCGAGTTCAATCGCTGTTAACCTTGTTAGCCCTGATACATGTATGAATCCCAAAACACTTACTGCTACTTCTTCACGTAGCTCATCAGACTGTGCCCGGGTGAGCTCACAGCTAAAGTCGAAGAACGCACTCTCGCCATCTGTGCGTGTTTGGGGTCCGTATTTCAGATCCACGCTACTGTCCTCCACGGTGGCCAATAGCATATCGATGAGAGACTCGTCTTTCGCCCCCGACATGATGAACGTATTCCATGTGAGCACAAGCTTGGTTGCCAAGTGCTCTGGCTGAGTGACCACGACTGGGTGAGCAGTGGAAATCTTCTCCACAAGGCTGGGAACTAGGGAGGCCGCCATGCGAGTCTCGCTCGTCTGGTCGAGGGCCGCGGCCTTGCGACTATTCTCACTCAACATCTTGACTCGATTTCTTCGGTCGCCGCTGACGTTCTCCTAGAACTCAGAGTAGAAGAATACATGCTCCCCAGGAATAATCGCGGGGAAGAGCCGGCCGTTAGAGAACCTACAACCGACGAAGAATTTTGCTTGCGGGTTCAGCTTCTCAGAGACCGGAATGTAGACACGCATTGCGTTTTCATCACGTCGAAGAATAGCGGGGTCTGTCTGCTTCCCCTTTCCTTTACCTGAAGTACTCTTGGTGGTAGCCTCTCTGTTTGAGTACTTTTTGGGATCGTCTCCGGCGACCAATCCCACCTCAACGTACTCCTTAGTGACCTTTGGGTCGCCGATGAGTTCTTCTCCGGTGGGCGCCTTGGGACAAGGGGTTACAGTAGGTCCATGCACTGATGGTTTGTATTGTTCAGTTGAAGCCTTCATCCGGCCGGTGCCTGTCTTTCCTTCTTCTCCCGAGCTCCAAAGATGGACGCGTTGAAAGGGGATCCGTCCATCGACTTCCACACGCATCTGAAGGAAGTCGCGGTTCTTTGCGAGATCACTGTATCCATGTTGAATTTGTTGATGAGACGCAACTTGATGAGAAGGACCGGCATCCTCGTTGCTAGTCATCTTTTGCATGGACGCTGGCAATGTTATAAGTGACGGGAGGTATCGAAAATGGTCTGGATATAGTTTCAGTTGTCAGGCAGAATGGAGAAACATAGACTTTCGCCTTAAGTAATGAAGAGGAGTGAGGCTGTCGTAGTTGTGTGGCGAAATGAAATGTAATTGTCGACTTGAGTTGCGTACGGATGGCGAGAAATGAAGGTGAGCAAGTAAGAAAGGGGATGGATTGGCTTGCAGTCACGTGACAGTCCGTAACCAAGCCGGTGTAAACTGGAGCCAGGAGGCTCATGAATCAGCACCACAAGCTCCTCTCACAGCTTCATATTTGTCACCTCTCTACCTCAACATACGCTTCCGATATACGCGCCACTGAGAGGGTATCTTCAAATCTTTCTACCTTGAGAAAAGCCTCACGAAGATGGCCCCCCATAATCAAGGCTTTGCGAATGGCGATCTTCAGAAACTCAAATCGCACCTCTTGGAGCTGAAGCTCGCCTACAGCATGGTTCCCACTCAGCGATCCCAGGGAAAAGTCGGCAAAAATCCAAAGACAACCTCTGCATCATCATCTGATACCAAAGAAGCCATTATTGAGAAAGTCGAGTCAGACCTGAACGCTATTGCAAACAGTGTCTTCATCCAGGGCGAACACTCAAGCTTCCGACTTCCCCCTAGCAAAGCCTCGACCGATCTCTACAACAAACTCAAGGAGATTCGGGACAGTGATCGTGATTGCACAGAGGAAGATATCGATCAGGTCGATTCACTCCTGAAACGCTTCGTCCGCGAACTTGACCCGAATCATCCATTCGTTGCTGAACCCCATGAAGATTCACTCAAAGGTAAGACTCTTTACACAATTGCCGCCGATCGGACTAACCTTTCACAAGGTGGTGCCACGGATGTACAAGATGTCAATCAGCCCATCAATGAGGATGCCGACGGTGACTTGGCAATGGAAGATCATGGGGTTCGGGACCCGGACTCCCAAGACGAAACGATGGGAGGATTTGAAGCACCTACGGAAGACGGAGAGTAAGCGACCTTGTTGGTGTGAATGGGTGAAACGGCAAGCCTTTATCCTGACACCAGTTTACAAGATGGCCATCATGTATTTTAGAGGAATGACAGTGGTTCGAAGAAATCATCTCTTGTAAATCATCATACACGCCGCCAGTGGTGACATCAGTTCAAAACGGACCCTCGACAGGTTTACCGACATCAACGCGTAAACACGGTGCCGGCGAACAGCACTCCAGGGGTTGAGGCTCAAGCCTTGGCGACAGCTGCAAACTTCAAGACGATTATTGCGGCAGTCTGGTACTCTCAGGGGATCGAGTTGGAGTGAGGAGGGTTCATGCCTACACATACACTGACTTGAGCTCAGGGAAGAGAGCTTATGCTTATCTTACGATTAGATCTGCAACTCCAAGCAGCTCAGAGGTCGACACTATTTTCGGGTTATGGTTAAGCAAGAATATGGTGAGTTGATACGTCTCAGTCGCAAAGACGTGGGGAGCGGGTAGCAGGATGGTATTTGTTGGTAGCAAGCATTGCAATGTATTTATTGTTGTCAAAGTGAGAACATGGGGTCACTGATACGATTAATGTTGAGAATGAGATCAATTGTAAAGCAGTCATGACGGCAAACTTCGTGTTCGACATTGCTTTATATGCCCCCTTGTGAATCAAGTGCTATGCCATCCCGATGAAGCCTCGACGTGATATCCACTGCCATCCTTCCCACCGGTGAGCAATGCGACTAGTTGCGGTACAGACGAATGATGCGGCCACAGTTATCGCGAACGGTTTTCAACGCGTCGGGAGTGTTGACCTCATCGAATTCGTCTTCGTTTGCTAGCCGCATGCTGACAAGCGTCTTCTTGTCGGCGCCGATCTCCTGAACATGATCGAACATCAAGGCAAGGTGTTCGGGCTCAGAGGCGTATCCGATCAACTCCCGGTTTGGAAAGAGAGCGGCGAAGTGCTCAGGGTTCTCACTGTGAGGCGACGTGTCAACTAGCTTGGTGTGGGTTCTCCCTGATGTCTCCACGATTTCAATCTTCTCGGCTGCACACACAAAGGTGAATCGTTCTTTGTTTGCGGAATGAGCCTGTGAGCTGGCTGTCAGAGATGGGATCATAAATGGGAAGAAGAAGTAAGAACTAACCTCGTTGCCAACAGAAGCAGACGCGTCGCGAGCATGCATCTCATCCCAGTACTTGCCAGCCTCGATTGCGGCCTTCCTGACGAATGCCTCCTTCGACAGACAAAGGACATCAGAAACGACAGAGGCGTGTGGCTCGCCACGGTTACCGATGTTGCTCTCGGAGGACGCCATTGCAAGGTAGGGGATCTTGCTTTGTAGAAAACTAGCTGTCGTGGAGTCTTGTCTTGCTCAGTCTGCTTTGTCTATCAGCTATTGACGTCTCATATTTAGCCTCAGAATACTTACAAGTCTTGGCCAAGGGGAGGCGATGCGCGGGGAGTAGAGGTTGTAGTTGTGAAGTGGGATAAGTCAAGGTGTGAGCCACGCTTTTGTTAGGACGATGTGGGGAGGTCACATGGGGTGGTACGTGGACCAACTCTTTTCTAAGCTATTCACTCACGCTTCTGCGGATCTGGCCCCACCAACAGCTGAACCATTGTCGTCACCAACCGATCCGTCTCAGGTTCTGCGCAAGTGATCAAATAAAAGACCCTCCCTCAAGGCGTTCCCCCGCTGACGACAATGAATGGTCCCAGTCGCCAGCATCGTGACAGCACCTTCACCGAAGAGGTCCGCGCCGAATTTGTTTCTTGAGGCTAAATTGGTCTGCTGCATTGACTGGAATTCTGATGCAGCTCGCAAGGAACATGAATTCAAAGTTCATTCTCGACAAGACGAAGCCCGTTCGCCTACGGCTTATCTTGCGGGTTTGCTCGTCGCGAAGCGGTTTCAATCTGATCAGTCTTGTTCTGCGACAGAGGTCTCCGTACCAACAACGACAAGGTGTTGACATATCGAATGAGGATTTCAGTCGCACAATAACCGCTTAATTTCGAAAGGAGAATTGGACCTACACCGACAATGACCGAGTCTCCGGGCAAGAGCGCAACCGGGGCCGAGCTCCGGGAGAGGTACGCCACCATGGACGTGAAGATGATCGAGTTTGAAGACAGAGAGGGTGCTGCAAACGATCAAGAATAACCAGCGCATTGACCAGACCATGTACTTCAGGGAAATGCTCGTCCTCAAGAAGCACTACCCAAGCAAGCCCGTGATGTCGTTGGTGGTCCTGAGGGCGGTCTCCTACTGAGCCCCAACAGTTGAGATCACCCCGAACGCCGCTAATACTCGAAGCAATCCGGTTTCTCGATCGACTGCAAGATCGTGAGTCAACAGCATGCCCCCTGAGCGTCGAATGGGACTTGAGTTTGAGGTAATGGCAACATGAGGAGACTCAAGACCCGATTCGCAACAAGACAAGGAGGCAGTCGCAATTTCGTCACGTACTATCAGACACAAGTTTCAAAATCAGGTCGCCTTCAAAGGGGAGGCTTCCATCAGTTCAAGAATCAAGGAAGATGCATGGAAGATCTCGCGTGAGTGATGCACCCTCGGGGACCTGCAAATACTGACGTTCGACATTCCAGCACGAGAATACCCGAGCGGCATGGCTAATGGTATCTGATCAGTAGAAGAACACCCTGTCGAAAGCGACATCAAACTTAGACTGCGCATGATCGAGTCCTGCTAGAAAACAAAAGCTCAGAATTGCGAAGCTGGCGGTTGCTTGTGGAACGTCCCGCACGAGGAAATCGGCAAATCCACTACGGCCGCCGCGAAGCCTGTTATCTGTGCACGATGATCGCAAACTCCTCGGCAACCACGATACACGATTGCAATTGCCCTGAGTGGGTGGCGATGTCACATCCATCAGAGGTGTCCTGATTCTGAAACGTTTCATGGCACTCCAAACGGCAGAACGCTTGGGTCTGATCAGTACACGCCAGGGTCTACATGAACAGCGACGCCCTGGTGCCAAACTGTGTCAAGGAGAGTGCCAGCCGTACCGAGAAGATGATCAACGGTGCAAGTACAAGGGTGTCAATCCGATTGGGTGGCCACAAGCTTCGACACGACATGGTGCGTAGGTGGATCAACGGGGGACCATGGCGTTGGATTAACGTTGATTTGCATTGCCCAATTGGGACAGGATGCTAGTCACTATTGGACGGGCTTTTAAGCATAAAACTTTGTTTATAGGTTGGCAGGTGTCCACGCTGAAGCTCCTTCCTCGCTCATGTCGTTCCAGGCTCGACCTTGCAGTCTTCGGAGAGCTCCAGACCATTCGGACAGGGGGGTGGGGTATTTGCAATGGGAGGCGAGACAGATTATCGATGTTGTACATTTAGGTATTTAAACGAGACAGGTCAAAGGAGTATTGGGTCAGAGAAGAAGGTTGAGTTTAACTCTGTGGCTGTTGCTTAGGCACCGCAAACTTTAGTTCTGCCGACTACCTATAACTTTTAGAGGGCGGATAGCGCGTTAGATAGTATCATTGACACTCCTGCCCTCGGGAGCGCCTCTCAGCACCCTTGGATTCAGTTTATCGAACGGGGTTACTTGATATGGAGGATCGAAGCTGTGATTGGAGGGAGCCAGCTCGCAAAGAACGGTCAAGGGCACTGTGGTGTGGGTAACTGAGGCGCCTGTTCGTCAACGACAGACTAGCCTGTTGTATTTGTTATGGATGGCATGAGTTATGTAGAATTTCCAAGGATGGACATGTTTGCCAGTGGAAAAGACATGTTGAGAATTAAACAAGGATGTTCTATAATAATGAAAATTGGGGGTCCAACCTGCGACAGTTAGTCTTAGCGGTAAGACAGCATCATGGAACGGTCGATCAGCAAGGGGCCATGTCTGGGGCTTGGCTTATGATCACATTGCCTGTTTGAGACACGACATTACCGATGATTGGCTCGCCTTGGACTCAAAACCTTGTCTGTTCGAAGGCGCTTTCGTGGTGAGACTCCCTTGCAGTAGTCACAGGCCCGGATTAGAAGCACCAAATATAATTGGTCTACCGATGATAGTTTACACCAGAGTGTCCTGCAAGCGCTTGGATGTCCTGAGCGTCTCTTTACTGTTTGTGAGGACTTCAAAGGAAGAGGTGCAGGCTGTGACTGAGAGGTGATAATAGCCTCGACTCGATGTGTGTGAAAACTGAAGGGGTCTTGACCGTTACCAACCTCATGCATGACTCTGACGGCAGCGGCGCAACAGAACGGGGGTTACAACTGACCCCTCGGATTGCGTACCACGCAGAGCTGTTATTCGACGACAATTCATGTGCGCGGACGATGGACTCAAACACCGAACCGGCTGTGAGGCTACGGGTGCGGATGAGCGACTGGCGTTGACCGGTTGATAATTGGAAAGGGTTTCTAAATCAACGCAAGGTCAGCTTCATCGCTTTAAAATAGGGACATCTGTCATTGGGACCCATTACATGCTGCTTTTAAGTCTGTTGAGACTAGTTGTGACGGGGGGAGGTAGAGGAACATGAAGAGTTGAGCAAAGGATGGCTGCAATGGCCACTCAATTGTGACAGAATGAACAAGTCTGCTTCTTAAAGCCCAAACACATCTCATGATGCTCACCGAACTGGGACGGTACATTCATCACCTGAGAAGCAAACACACCCCAGCAGCATGACAGGGCTTCGAGAAATGAGATGCGATTGAAATTTGTTCAGTTATGAGGCTGCGAAGAAAGGTACTTGAGGTCACTGCACCGATGAGTCTAATTTTAGATGCTGCCTGTAGTTGAATAATTGAGGTGCGTGGGACGAAGGATGTAGGTTTACCACTTGGATAGCTGGGCTACAGCGGACTCAGTGGTGTGCTGGGCCTGAGCCCACTGGAGCTCACTAACTGGTACACACGCCGCAAGAGAGCGTTTGATCAGAATTGTAGGCGGCCGCCCGCTGAAGGTCGCTAATTTGGCCCGTCGCGAACCCCGTATCATGAGGTGTGAGTGATGAGCAATGTGCATCTCACCTCTACTTACCAATACTGAGTAGTCGATGGCTTGGTAAGAGAACTGGCGCCATACATTTGAACATTTACCCTAATTGGAACAGCCATTTATGAAATGTTCACATAGTGCTTGTGTTTTGTTCACGGCCTAAATATAATCGAAATCAGAACGGCCTTTATTCCACCCTGGACCTGGCTTGGACTTATCGAAAGTAGTCACCACAACGTAGTTCGGCACATCAGTATCTACAACAGGTGATGGCTTTCGAGAAGAAGTGTTGTTTGCAGTTGAGACTTGTGGCTGAGAGCTTATTCCGGCAGAGAGAACCTAGAGAAACTTTCTTTGTAATCATGATTGGGCACTGATGTTCATCTGTAGTCAGACGTCACATTGCATGTTCACGGTGTCATTTCGTATCGGTTCGAATTGTATACTTGAAGCCCGGGTTGAGTGCTCGACCAAGTGAATCGCCCCACAGAGCTCAAACTTGGATCTATGACAGTGACAGACAGTAAAAGCGGAATTACAATATGGGGCCAGATCCACAGAGCCGTGAGTGAATGGCACATACAGAGGTGGTTCATGTATCACACGTGACCAAGATATTCCATTTCGCTCTAAAAAGAAAAGTGTGGCTCACACACAGACTTATCCCTCTTTACATCTGCAACCTCTACTCTGCGCGCATCGCCTCCTTTGGCCGAGACTCGTAAGTATTTTGAAACCAAAACTAGACGGCCAATAAGCTCACTACCGTCTAAGCCTTCAAATCTTCTCACAGTCCCAGGATGGATCAGACCAACGCCGCCAAAAGCCCTGCTTCGGCCAAAGAAGACACCATTGACACCGAGCGCCGGTAAGTAAGCTCTTACAGGTAATCTGAATGTTGCTAACAAGCTCAGTGCGCCGCCAACCTCCCAAGAGTCTAGCAGTCCCAAGCTGTCGCTTCCTCCTGGAATAGAGATTTCTTTGGGGCTAGTCCCCCGTGCCGCTTCGACAGCGAGTAGAGAGCTGCCGCTACAGGAGTCCAAGGACGCGTCAAAATCTTGAACGGCCCACTTGGGACGGTCAACGCTGAGAGAGATGAACTGGCCGTGGAGGTCAAGAAGCTGAAAGCTGAGAAGGCTCAGGTGGAGCGGGAGAAACAGATCGTGGAAGCCAAGAACGAGTTGCTGGAAGCTGAAGTTAGGCACAAGGATGCGATCATCGGGTGCCTCCGAGGGATGCTCGAACGCCACCACCTGTTGTAGATGCTGATATGCCGACCGTACGTCGTGACCACTTTCGATAAGTACAATGAATACGCCTGAGCTGTGGTGCTCTATTGACCCAGTTTTGTGCCATCTCATCAAGACTGAATGTTGAAATGTACCGTGACATGTTTATTTGAGATCATGACTTGGCTAGATCTGGATTTCTACTTGACTGTCTTGTAGATACATTGCTTGGACAATCGCACTACATATAAAGGACGGCACATTTTGAAAGATTGTAGCATGTCTTGACTGGCATGACTGACAGGTTTACCATGTCCTTCTCATCTCACCTCAGCAGAAGGTGGCCTGCTAATCGACCACGGCCCACGATGGACTCCTACGTGATTAGCATCCATTCGTCATCACTCGGTCAATAGCCATAGAGCACCGGACCCAATCCGACGGTGCTGTAACTGTCGACAGCTCGCATCAACTCCACGAAGCTCTTCGTTCGATTATGGGCAAACCAAAGAGAAGGTTTCAGGTATCAGTAAGAGAACATCCGGCCGAATACGCATATTTATCAGCTCATTGCGTAAGGTATAAACAATTAACGCCCCTTATATGTTACTACCTAAACTACTTGTTTAACCCCTTTAAACACTGCTGAGAAAACAGTGGTATAATCTCTTCTTTTTCGAATGGCTGCGGCAGTGGTGGGGACCCGTTGCCCGACCACGATGTCTTTCCTGATCCGAAATCATGTCTTAATACCGCTGTTTCATGCTCAAGACGTTTGCGGTACCCAAGTAACGGCCACAGAGTCAAACTTTGCCCTCTTCACAAATACCCCTTGGCAACTGCAACCTGTCTCATTTGCGCAGCTTGACAACTGCCATCATCTGTCTCGCATCCGATTTCCAATACCTTTATCCCTCTGTCCCGTCGCCATTGATTCAAATGGTCTGAAATTCTCTGAGGGCTGCAAGGTCAAATCTAACACGACGCGACCGAGGAAGGCGCCCCAGTTGGAATACCTGCCAATTGACGAACAAGGTTTTATGCTTAAAACCGTATCCAATGGTGAACAGCCTTCTGTCTCAATCCGGTGATGTAGTCCATCTGTAAGCCCGGGTTAAGGTTCCCTGCTGAACCAGGTCGTGTAGAAGTTTGTGGCCACCGAATCCGGTGAGTATCTTTGCACTTGCCCCTTGGTCCATCTTGCCAATAAGACTGGCGCCCAATGCTCCTTGGCACAGCCTGGTGTCAGGCGGTGTCTTTCTGTGTAGACTCAAGAGGCTCGTGTGCTGATCAGACTCAAGCGCATGCGGTATGTCAATTGGAGTGACGTTGAACAACTCAAATTAGGAAGCTGTATTGGATGTGACATCGCCACTCATTCAGGGTATTCGTAATCGTTTGTCGTTGGTACTGAAGAATTTACGAGACCATCATGGACGGATGACAGGCTTCGCGGACGGCGGCAATGCAGTTGCCAATTTCATCGAGGCGGAACGCCATATCACTCTCGATACGATGCTGTTCGAGCGGTCAAGTACTCGCGTCAATACGATTCGAGTTATCGATCTTACTAGAATAATGAACATCAGTGTTTCCAGGTCCCCAGCGGCGTACTACTCACACGAGATCCCCCATTGGCGATGTCTCTGTGGACAAGATGTCTCTGCTTGACCCTTGAATTGATGGGAGCCTCCTGACTGAAATGGTCTGATCATAGAGCCTGTGTTGGGTGATGACGCGACGGCGCTGCGACCGCCTGCAATGAGAACTCGGTGTCTTTGTCGCAAGTCGGATCGTGAATCTCATCAAGCTGCCAATCGCCTGGGCCCAAGATCCACGGTTACGATGCGCCGGGGGTATGTTGTGCCTTTGTTGTCTCAGACTTGCATTCGATCAGCAATATGGACTGTTTCGAGGGACATGATTATCCACAGTGTTCTGGGCTCATTCGAAGACTGGTCCGCGTGAGACTCGGCCTCGGCAGCAGGGGATTCAAGAATAGTAAGCTCCATAGTCGCATTTCGAATCAGGCACAGTAGATGGGGCCGGTGCTCTTGTCGGTAGAAGAGCTAAAGATGCTGACTGTGGAGAGAAATCAGCAAGGCCTCTTCGACATTCAACGAGATCGTAACAGTCAACCTACTCCGAGAATAGGATGGACTTCTTGGCCTGATCAGTTATTGGAGATGGGCCAGGGTCAGTCGCATGTCCGTCGCTGCAGTCCAACATCTCGGTTCCGCTTGGCAGGTCCCCTATTTTTGCATCGTGTAGTTGGCGATTCGATAATGAGAGTCCTTCGTACTTTGGAATCGGCAGTCTGTCGATCAGGTTTTTGGGTGAAGCGATGTGATTAGGATTGTCCCGGCTTGGTGCTCGTCGAATGTGTGACTTGTGTCAATGAATCGGTAATGAGAGGAGCTAGACTGGCAGGCCCTCAAGCGTCACAGACAATTGGCGACAAGACTCACTGTCTACCGGATTGCATCTCACCTTGACGTCAACGCCATCGCCGACTACTACGGCATCGAGGATTTGGCAAAGCTAACCACTAGCAAGATCGAGCTCATTCTGAAGGGGGGACTTCTTCATCATTCCTTTATCATCCCAAAGATGTAGACCGCGAACAAAGATTCCAAAATCCGCTCCCTCATCGTGTCATCCGACGAGGTACATCAGGAAGCTCTCCTTGTAATCGTCATTGGGTGTTGGGCCAGTGTCAATCGGGGTTCTTGTGCGCTGATGTTCATCTGTACTCAGACGCCACTGTGTATGTCTGGGAAGAGTCATTTCGTATCGATTTGTCTTGGGGATAGATTATATTGACCGGAACTTCTGATGCCGCTCGCAAGGAACCATGATCTGAGGCTCATTGCTGACAGTCCAAAATCTGTTCGCTCGGGGCTCTTCTTGCGAGATAGCTCGATGTGGATTGGGCTTCTGTGTAAAGATGAACAGACGGCCAACTTTGTCGTCTGCCTTTTGGTCGCTCGTCACGGTTCCCTTCATTATCATCTCCTTTTCTTTCCAAGCGAGTGTTCGAGAAATACCATGTTCTGGTCGATGGCCCGGAGTGGCTCACTACAGCCGGAGACTGGTCGTAGGAGGGGCTTTATCTCGCAGAAGGGGGAACAAAATTGAGAGATCGAAATGTGCAGGGTGGTAACCCTAGATAAGCTCAGGTAGCTAATAAGACTCCATTCACACGAACAAAATTGAGGACCTCTCTTGTGAGGTAAGTTGAGTATGTTGGCATGCTATATGCCAGCTTATCTGGTATCTTCATTCAAATACAGAAGCGTCTTCCTTCCCGAGGCCTCGGTGCCAGCAGGTGGTGCATTTGATCAACAGTGGTGCTGCGCTTCGAATGAGACGTACGGGGATCTTAGGGTCATGAAATGGTCGTCGCGCGAAGTTATAAGAGCGGAATCGGTCGTGGCGAATCGCCAATGAAGCTTAGGGGAGGAATCCTGAGAAGGTTGTGTCAGCGTCGTCCTTGACTATGTTGACCTGTCGATGTGGGAGCCAGTCGAAAGCGACTGAATTGTGGCCTTTCACGAACCTTTCAGGCCAAGGCGCATGAGGCGCTTTATAACTTGGTAAAGTTTGAATCGTAATGGAGATCCCACTCGACACATGGGGTCCGTCAGGTTGTGAGGCTGGTCGAACAGAATGATGTTAGGAAGAACGTAAGCGCTGTGTACGGACCGCTTTTGGGAGGTTGTTCCTCGCTACGCTCGTATTAGCAATTGAACCGCAACTTTTTGTTTCGCTTTGCGTTGATGATTGTCTCAATAATGTATTGTAGGGTGTAACTCCAGGCAAATTGTGGCCATGTGTATGTTGAAGTTCAGATGAGAACGCTCAGACACTTCAACTTGCCTTGAGCTGCGCTGCTCCGAGTGCACCCTTTTCCAAGTATAAAATACTTACCAATGGTTCTAATCACGCTACTCTCGTTTATTCGTCATCGTCAGTCTTTTGTTGTTGCGCTTCCCTTGTCGGAATCGATGGTCGAGGAGCACAAAGGCTAGTGTTGACTGCTTGGTGACGCCAAAAAAACGCGTGGAGTTTTGCTTAGTAGCGCATCATAGAGCGCCGTTACTGCCCTGATCGGCATGGCGGCATCTAATTAATTGCAATAAATATTGCTGTGCGAAATCACAATCTCAATGTATCTGTACCTACTTACAACATGTCATAATGCTTCAATGAATTTCAAACGACAGTCTCGTTCATTCAAATGTGTTTGATCTAATAGTGTTTTGTTGGGGTTTGTAATCAATGTTAGCATTTTCGCGCCAAATCGTCAACACGGCAGCTAGGAATACAGATTTTACATGAAAAGTCTCAGAATACATCGGTAAGTTCAATGAGAGCATTTAAAATACCAGTATCGCTTCTGATCAATGAAGAAATGTCTTTTTATTAAGATATAATGTGAGAGGTGTGAGCTTCTCCTACCCTGTAGCTTTGTGACTGTGGAGACTTCTCCACTTCCCCAGATTCGCCCATGGCTTGTTTGCCCCACATGGTTTCCACGCGTCAGCCATCGTCAAGGCAGCGCGCTTGCAACTGTCTTTGTTCAAGATGTGTCGCCTCTGAACCACACATATTTCCCTCCCTCCAAACAGCAGCCATTTGATGTTCTCAAATGAGCGCCTACTGTATGATTGGCTTTCTCGAGCGGCTATAGACCTTGCTGCTGTTGTCATTGCCTCATCTTCAATACGAGCGCCGATTTGATGGTCTGATAACGCAACCATTAACACACAAACCTCGCATTGAGGATGAGCCAATTTTCGGACTGCGACATAACCTTACGGGCAAAGACCATGTCTTCTTGGGTCTGAGAACGTGGCGCGCAGCCCATTTGCGAGAGCACTACGCCCCAAACGGCCAATCGCACCCTCCTTCTCCATGCCAGCACAAACACAACGTCACACGACCAACCGAGACAGTCGTCACAATCATGCTGCCCCGGAAAGCAATCGAGAAAGACAGCAGAAACGGAATCAGTTGAGCAGCAGGCTTCCTTGAGCCCATGTTTTGTCGCCCAAGCATCACCGCCTTCATTACGCGTTTGTGTTTGATCAGGTGCTCACAAACTTTTCATACGTACTTGTTGGCCCGGACCGATCAACATCCACGACTTCACGACTTCATACTCACGCTCAACATGGAGCACGAAACAACTGACGCACCACTTGTCAGGTGACACGATATATGAGAATGTCTCAACCCGTGTGATGGAGCAGAAGCGAAGGACTTAGTCGGTGTCTGACAACCTCCGATTGATGTTTGCCACCACTCAAAGGAAATGTCTTCAATAGATGGGAGGCTATTTTACCGCGGATGTCTCTATGTTTGCCTCAAAGAAAATGTCATCTGGCCCTGTCCTGCTTGTCTTTAGCGTATCTTGAAAGGCCAAGGAGAGGATCTGGGCCACTCCAACATCAACGTGCTTTGGACGGGAAGCGTCCGATGCCACTTGTCTTCCAATACACTGAGGTCAGTTTCCCGTGTTTTCATCCCTTGCTTCACCACACTCGCCTCCCCATCTCAGCTTCATCGAAGCAGTCGGCGCAGCTTGGATCATTCTGACTTACTTCCAGATGCTTTCCCCACGCAACCCTTCAGCAAACCGACCAACACATCGTTCGAAAGAAACCAAACTCCTCTTCCCCAAAACTGGAGCGAGAATTGGTGCTGCCTACTCCCATTCACCACAGACATCGGATGTGTGCTGTGCAAGTACACCCGCTTTCTTCGGACCATGACACAGGGACTCGAAGACCGCTGCATACGCCACGGTCACCTTGACGATGCGTGCATGTCCCTCGCCAAGCGCTGTCCTTTCAGGCGCACCTCTATCCTACCAACAACCCTATTTTGACCTTCGTGGTTCCCGGCTTTCCCGATCAATCGTCATTCTCATCGCGTCACTACTCCCTGCGCGCTCTGCGAGATCCGTGGGACCCAATGCTTGCGTTGATTCATATTGTCAGCATTTCGGTGAATTGCGGAGAATGAATCGACCCCAGTCCCCCGTCGTAGCTCTCCAACTCAACATCATCAGAAACACTCGTCAAGATGCAGGCTCACGCACCCGTCACAAGAACAATCATCGGTCAAGGCTATTCGGCCCTTGCCCGTCACGACTACATCAACAACTTCATCATCAACACAGCTACAATGTCTACAGCTGAAAGAGACGCTTATTTCTACTCAATCACCCATCAAGGTTCCGAAGGAGGCTATGCCATGCTTGAGAAGAGCAGCCCACCATCACAACCCATCTTGGGCAATTGTGTTGGGTAGCTGGTATACTGCCCGGACTAACTTTGTAAGAGTGTTATTTTGAGTTGATAGTCCCCACAGCTGATGGCTCACATCACGCGCCTCACACACACACACCCACGCATCGACCCCTGACTGGCAAAATTCGACTGCTACTGGCCACGACCACAAATCTCTGCTGGTCTTTTCGCCTTCCAAGCCCTCTATTCTTTTCAATCAATACAACCACTATGCCTTCCAACGAGAGCAACTTCACCGCCACCGCCACCCCCAGTGGTGGCTTCAGTATGACCAGCGATGGCTTCGGTGCCCACCAGCTTGCGATGCACGCTATGCAGCAGTCGGGTGCTGCTACTGCTGTTGTCCAGCTGTCTGCCCTGGGTCCTGGTAAGTCCAAAGACTCCAAACTTCTTTCCTATGAGACTATCATACTAATGGAGTTTCAAAGACAGTGATCATCCCACTGTTGTCACTGGTGTCATCGACCGCGATGGCAATTTTCGCACCCTCCCTCACACCCACGAAGCCAACTCTGCCTCGCCCTTCATGCGCAAGATGCTCACTGTTATACCCCACTGTCACCACTGCAACCATCGACCGCGATGGCAACTTTGGCGTCCTCCATCGCACCAACGAAGCCGACCTTGCCACCTTGGTGCTTAGATCTCCTTTCTCTTCAACCATCATCACCACAACTGTCCACTCGTTTTCCCGTCACCCAAGCCCTCTTATTCTTTTCAATCACCGCATCCAACATCACTATCATGTCTATCAACGCAAACAGCAACAAAACCGCCATCTCCTGGGCCAGCGTTTAGCAGCTTGCGGTGCACTCCATCCAGGTGACTGATACTGCATCTGTCACCGCCAAGCTTCACTGCCGGCAGCTAGCAGGCACAAGCGACCTACCGGACGATGGCCCGGCCGCTGTGCGCATGATGATCGAGTATCTGTATCATAATACGTATGTGTCGCCAGGGGCGAGCATTCACCGCAACCATGATAGCACTATCGATGCCCATCTCTCCGACACCGAATACAACGAGCAAGAAAAGAGGAAGGGGGAAAAGCAAGGGTTGCAACATGAGGTCTGTGAGTGTTTTGAGAATTTAGCTGTGGCAAGGACCAATGACACTCGGATGCAGCCTGGATCATTAGAACCGGGACCTGTCGATACACACAGGACCCTGAGTCGAAAGTGCAACTGTCAGGTTTCCAGTTGGCAGGTAGTTCTATATTGATATCCGCTATTGTATAATGAAAACCTGTCGTTCTGACAGTACGTCTCCGCAGCCCCTGAAGTGAGTAATCATTTTATTTCCCCTCTCATGAACCGCGCTCAAGAAATACCGAAAGGAATCGCAGTCAACTCACTTTGGAGACACTCTACCTTTTCATTTGCCTTGTTTCCTCACAGTCGCGTCGCTTCCCTCGCTCTCCACGCGGACCTCATTGTTGCAGCCAGGATCGCTTTCCAGAGTAATCCACCGGCAGAGATTCTCCCAACACCTGTGGCTACACTTCCTTTCAGGGCTTCAAGGGGAGGTGGAGTGACATCTGAGTCTAAGAGTGCGACAATCGAAATGCGAAAGCAGGATTTGCCTCTGTTCAAGCCCAGTACCACATTTCGCTGGCAATCAGCATAGATAGACGGCCTTCATCCGGTTCAGCATGAATACCGTCTTATTATTTTGTCCAGGTTGAAAGCTGCTGAAGGTATCGTCGGTTGTGATGTGGCACTATTGTCGCTCGGTGTGGATGACTTTTGAGGTTGTGTTGCGGTGGTAAAGGGATTTGAGGACAGTGGAGGCGTTGGTGGAAATATGTTGATGCTGGGTTGCTTCGCAGGTTGTGCTGAGGTGATGGTGGGAGCATGGAGCTGTGGACGGCCTTCATCCCCTTCAGGATCAACACCGTCTTATTCCCCTATGTGCCATCTTGGCACATTTTGGCACTACACGGAATCCAATGCGACACTGCCAGTCTGGTGTGATGAAGCCTCGCCAATGATAAAGCAGTCGACTTGTTCATCGACTCGAACTCGATATCTGTCCACCCTGTCTTTTCCTATCCTCTATGGTCTCGCCCCTGCACCTTGAGCGAATCGTGCTGAACTGTTCAATGGATCAACCTTAACTCAGGGTCTCATTTTCACGGTGTGTATTCATTCCCTATGGTCCGTTCATCCTGTATTTCGGGTGGTGGGACTGACTCGTTTTTGTAGACTCCCGTTCACCAACCGGCATGGAGTCTGACCAGCGAGCATGTCACACAGCCAGTTTCTCATCCCAGACCTCCCCTTGATTTACGTCAGAAGCGATTACTACGCGATCCACGTCAACAGCTTGTCCATGCCCGCCTTCGAATCCGGGCAGCGGACATGGTGCCTTTTGATGATGGCGTCGTATTTCCAGCGGTCAGCGTTCATTGGTCGGTGGTTGTCTCAGCGGGTTGGAGGGTTGGGGAGATCGGGTCGTCGATGTTTTCCCGAAGTCAGTGGAGGTCTCGCAGTCGACTTGGGGAAAGTTTCTCGGTTGGTAGCCGTTAAGCGAATTTACATTTGACTTCACAGAATGCTGAAGCATGGAGGCGCAGCTGTGAGGCTTATTTGACTCAAATGGAAGGCATTCATAGTCAAATCGCCACTTTAACTAAGATCCGTAACGCATTGCAGCCCATAAGGTTAAACTTTAGGCTGCTACCACACACATATAAGAGGTGCCGCTATAGGAACTCCCCCTCCCCCCTCGGCAGTATTTGCTGCATCACGGTTATCTTCATTATTTCTATTTCCCGTCTTTTATATGGACCCTTTTAACGATCTTCCAGCAGAGATGCGGCTGGAAGTCCTCCTCTCAGTCCGCTACAAAGAATCAATAAACTCGCTCATTCGAGCATCGCCTACGCTCTTTCAATCTTACATCTCATTCAAGGCGCAGATCTTGCCGAGTCTGGTCGCTGCCGATCTCGATGATGAGTTGGTCCAGCACGCGGTTGCAATTGTTCAGTTCCCAAAGAGCATGACGGTTGGAAAAGAGCATTTGGCAGCTTGGGACAACAGACAGCTTCCGAACCCTTTCCAGGGTCACTATCCTGAGGTGTTTGAAGAAATCAACAAGTTACATAGCCTTATTCTCCGTTTGATGCAGGACTACATCACCAAGGCTACTTCCCGCTTCCCCCCGAGAGAGTACCTTTGCGTGCCAAACATCCATGCATTCGCTGCAGATGGACACAGCGTCTTCCGTGGTCAGAAGATCACAACTATGGTCCGAACAGATGTCCTCACGGATAATGAGAGGAAGAGGTTCCTGAAGGCTTCCCTGCTCTTCGAGCTGAACTGCAAGGTCGTCAAGTCGGGCCTTGGCGTTCGGCTTCGGCCGGTGCAAGGCATCGCATATGAGGTCCCCAAGGTTCTGGTTCCCCTCAGAGGTGATGATGCTCTGCGGTGTATTCATACCTACGTATGCTCGTTGCATGGAGCCATCTTTGCTCAATGTGGTGATGCCTGGTTGCCCGAGCCACGCAACGAATCCTCGCTCGAACCGGGACTCCTGTTTCCAGACAGCCTCTACCTTGATCCAAACACCTACATGTTGGATCTCGGTATTCCTCAAGCGCATGGCGGTGAATTGGCTGCAGAGTTCACAAAGCTTGGCCTTGAGCTTGTCGTCGAGCTTCTCGGCTACGACATATCCGATCCTCAGCAGAAGGAGAGCTTGCTGGTCCGACTTGAGGACTTTTGGGATTTGTATCCGCGTCTCAGCAGCGACTATTGTCACCACATTGCTGAAGTGTCTCCTAGCCTTGTGGATGAAGGACCGATGTACTATCAGCTCAATCTACAACTCACATCAGCGTTGGAACTTCAGAAGAAGGTGTTTGAACAGCGTGCCTGGGTATTCTTTGATGATGCTCGTCTGTACCCTTCTCGGAGCATTGCCTGTCACTTCCCCTCGGCCGCATTCCTCGAGAATGAAGGTGACAAGTTGGTCTGGTTCCAAGGCTGGGAACACAACTCAGCTAGGATCAGAGCCCTCTGTCGCTCTAAAAAGTGGCACGACGACTACAAGAAGGAGATGGATTTAGATACTTGAAGTAGAGATATTAGTTTTGAAAGAGAATACAACTTTAGGGGAGATCTCAGCCAAGCAATATGAATGTTTCCAGACCAGAAATCCTATGAGGAGGCTGACGTCTAAGTTATACAACAATCAAGGTTTCAAGAAAGATTAATTGAGAGATGTTGTAAACTAATACCACACCGAGAAAAGCTTATACCTTCACTTTACTCATGATAGTAAATCAAGGCTTCTTGCCTTCCAAAGCTGCTGGTGCGGACATTTCAAATTCCCCCGTCCCAGCCGGATCCCGTCCCACGCGGGAACCTGCGAAATCGGGTTACTGGTCCCGGCGCCCGCTGAGCCCGCTGAGCCCGCTGAGTCCACTGTAACTGTGGCCAGGCAATCCCCCACTTCTCCGACTCGAAATTCCTGGACTTTGTCGTAGTTATATATAAAGAAAACGTCACTGCTTGGACACATACTTCTCCTCAAAATCCTTGCAGAATTTATCTGTGCAAGACAGGGGACCGTACTGGCCCGGACTGCCGGATAGAATTACCGGGCAGCCTGGAGGGAAAAAAGTATCTGTGTTAGGATAATTAAGCGAGCGTGAACGCATTCGCGCTCGCTTAAGCAGTCTTCTTGATTAGAATAATTAAGCGAGCTCGACCAGTCACGCGCAGCTTGCTTAGCTAAAAGTGCCACCATGGTCTGTCGCGCTCTAGTGCTTCGTTTTCTGTATTACCCGTTCCTCTCAGTCAAAGAAACATCGCCAATGAATGCTGAGAAGCTTCGGTCCATAGGGCAAAGCCTAATTGCTGTTGCTGACGGACACAGCAAACTGGACGATGTGACAATACAGGAGGCAAGTTTTCGTTCTTGTAGCCCCAATCTCTACCCACTAAACATGAATCCAGACCCTAAAGGATCTCTTCGATAATCTACCTGTCTGTATCCTGCAGCAGCTGCAGGATACAGTGCAGCTGATCTATGACAAGATTAAGTCCGTATCGAGCCACCAACTAGTGACCGAATCTGGGCTGCACCGTGGGTCCACTGACAAACACAATGAACATATATCAAGAAACGAACATTATGGTGATGGTGCCGAGTCGAACGCAAGAGCTGATGGGGATAGGGATACGTCCCAGGATGAGCGCTGTTTAACGACCTGCGAAGCGCCATTACCAACAGCAGATTCCACATCGGGCGCCCTTGTTGGAATTGAGGAGAAAAGTCAGGGTGAAGAATTGTTTGAGGTAAAGAGATATCTCTACTAAACTAGATGTTGGGATTTATCAATTTGTCATCGACATTGAAAATTCACAGGATCTGAATGCGATCAAACTGAGATACACATTTCGACAGTTGTATCTGTCCAGAAAATCATGGGCTCGCTACCAAACGGATGAGTTCAACAAAACATTGTTAAACCATTATACAAAGACACAGAAGTCTAAGATTAGGACCTGGTTGAAAGAGGGGCATCTCTACGATTTGCTCTGTACAAAGTTTGGTATTGGGTGCCTGTTTTGCGATGTTGTGTCGCGGCCAGAGTAAGTGCGTCCTACGATATGCTGTAATGGGCACTAACATTGCCAAAAGCGCTCGAAAATTACCTCTACCAAAGGATAAGAAATACAATGCCCCTGCCTACGAAAAGCTTCTCAGAGACCTCGATCGTCGAAAGCTTGGGGCGGTTTCAGAGAAATACAAGACAGCTGCCGACAAGATTGCATCCTACACGGAACAAAAGCAGATCGATGCTGGACTTCTGAGAGTTCCTAAGAGGCCAGCCGATGGAGTGTCCAGGGATCCACGCGAGACACGATCGAAGAAAGTTTGCCGGCGAAACAGTCCCGACCAGCCATCGTGCTTTGTGATACAAGACTCTACCGGCAATTCACATGTAGAACACTCCTCAGATCAGTCCCTATTGCGGCAATCAACAGTCTCTATTACACAAGATAGTCTCACGTATGGCACTGGCCAAGAGTCAGCGGGAACTGGTGGTCTGCGCTGCTCTCTCACATAAACAAAGTGTACGCGACAAGTAAGTTCACTGCCTCAACATTCGACTTTTCTCATAATCACAGGATGAAACCCCCTCAGGCCAACGTCGAAGGCCATGCTGCAGCCAATGGAGGCACCGCCGCCACCGAGCGCCCGTGAGTAGGCTTGTTGCTGATAATGAGATTGCCCAGGTACTGACGAATTTAGTGCCCAGCGACACTCGACCGCCCCAGAGTCTAGTGCTCCAGCGCTATCGACCACTTCTTCACCGTCTACAATGAGTAGAGAGGACCTGGTTAACCGAGTCGCGGCCCTGGAAGAGAAGATCGACGAGCAGGAGGCCACGTTATACATTACCAATGGGATGCTCGATGACAGTGAGGCTTGGAGGAAAATAGTTGATGCAGAGCTGGAAAAGGTGAAGACTGCAAAGAACGAGCTTGCTGGGGAGGTCGAGAGGCTCAAAGCTGCGAAAGCTTTTGTGGAGCGGGAGCGACAGATCGTGGAGACAGAGAAGGAGTTGCTGGAAGCTGAAGTTCGGTACAAAGATGAGGTTATCGGACGTCTCAGAGGGGCACTTCAAAGCAATTATCTGTTGTAGATGCTGCTGCAGCGACCGTATGTAGTGGTGACACCTCTCGAGGTACAATGAACTGATCTGAGCCACTCGTGCTCTGTAGTCTTATCTTTCCGCTATCCCATCAAGCGGGCCGCGTTAACTGTAAAAGCTGAATATCGAAGTGTACCATGACATGACAATTTGCAATCCTGAATTGGCTAAATCTCTGAACTTATATTGGAGTCTTACTGGATACCTGGCTGGAGGCTGGAGGCTGGAGGCTGGCACGCAGCCTCATACCCACACAATCTCTCCTCACAGTTTCACAATCTTACAATTTCACCCACACAATCCATCCTTAAAATTTCATCCGCATAAGTTTTATCTTCTGCAAGAAGAAAAAAGCGAAAACCCTTTCCCTGAAAAATTTAAACCATCTAGCCATATTAAGCAATTATAGAAGCAAAGCCAGCGTCAGCTCTAATAACCCTTATAACCCTAAGATATTACTTAAGTCTCTACTTACCATTATATAGAACTTTAAGAAAGCCCTTAATCTAAATTAGCTAATAAATATCTATTTTAAATATCTAGTTATTTCTAGCTACCTTAATATAAAAGATATAATAACTAATAGTATTATCT
>JAAOAN010000736.1:0-11799 GCA_013396205.1 Fusarium mundagurra
ATACATACATACATACATACATACATACGTACATACATACATACATACATACATACATACGTACATACATACATACATACATACATACGTTTTGGCCGTCACAGATCGCCACGGATAGAAAAAAATGTATTTTCATCGCTTAAATCAACTCATAGATGCTTTTGCTACGGTATGGTATACTTTTCAGTCCGCGCATCACTACGGTTGGGAGGTGGTGCGTCAAAATCTATTATTTTGTTCTTTTGAACACAAAGGTCAACCCTGAACCCTCCAACCATCATAGATATATATCCCCAAGACTTTCCCGAGCTGGGGTCCATAGTTCACCTCGATTTGACCCTGAGTGGAGCTGCCAACGATGAAAGAGTCCGATCCATCATCTGGGTTTTCGAGATCGTTAGACGGAGGCGGAACTGTCCGGCGGCGTACAACAAGCCGGCAGTCGAGGTCCTGTCGACGAAGTCGCTGAGGTGTGAGGGGCATATTGATAGAATCTTGCGTACGGCACGGATCCTACGTCTTCCTGTTGTGGTCGATCGTAGTATGTCCGTGTGTGTGTCCGTTGCGCCACGAGCCGTTCTTCTTCTGTCCGTATCTTTTTTGGCCGCCCTCGACGTCTTGGTTGTTTCTCAGACATGGCTATGGCTGTCAGGAAAGAGGTGGTATCAAGCGGGCGAAAACGGGCAATCGAACCTAGGCAATAACTGTAGTGTCGATTAATTCAAAGACTGGTAAAAAGGGTCATGCGACAGTCTGATGCGAGCTCACATTAGTTACATTGAGAAATAAAAGTGAATTTATCGCAAGGCCAGGATTGGAGGAATCGAAATAAATGAAGAAACCGCAGGAAAGTGACCGGTTCCCATAGTTTTTAGGGTCACGGCAACGTGGGGTACAAAGGTTCGGGTTATGAGTCGTAATTTCGGCAGTTGTTCTGCTCAAGTAAGGAAAGTTTGGTGGCTTGATGAAGCGGGAGACCAAAAGCCCCCTGACCTCGTCCTCGTCGATTTTCTATCTGGTTTTGGATCAGCCATAGTTCAGTGCAGTACACCCTCAAGAGGGATTAAGATATGTCAATTTGCGGAATTGCTTGTCTATCCCCTCTCCAACATTTCAACAGCGGCCTAGTGGCAGCTCCAGTTTGACTCGAGACAATCTACGCAGCTGTCGTGGGTTGCGACGTTTTTGCTTTTTCCTAGATCGCTAGGTGTCTCTTGTGCAATATAACTCGATAAGATACGGGACAGAGACGGAGCTATTCCATTTTTGAATTTTTCTGAGCCAAGACGTTACATTGGGCCAACGCCTTTCCTATTAGAAATTATTCTGAGCCAAGACTTTCTTATGTCAGTGAGCATTTCCTCGACCTTTAACCCAACAATTATTTTAAACTACAATAACTCATGCCACCAGGTAGTGAAAAATCTGGGATCAAGCTCATCTAGCTATGAATCTGGTGCTTCAAGTTCTGTATCATTTTTGTACATTTCTGAAACACTTTTGTTCTCTTAACATCCCGTCATCCTGATCCTCCATATTGCCATATGATTGCACCTGCAGCGCCTTTTCATTTTATATGGGTTTTTCTATGAACTCTACTACAATTCATTGCACCCATTATGGGTAGAGTATTGTGCCAAATTCAACATCATAATCGCTCCTTTACCTCCTCATTCCGCAAATATCTCTATCACTCCCAACTGGTTGTTTCGCTTGAACAACTGGCACACTGAAGTAAGTAGGTGTCATGGCTTAACCCTTGAGTCTAGCCACTGACTTCGCTGACTGACCATCCATTCAGTCGAAGCTTTACCAAACGATCCAGCTCAGTAGAACCATCCTCCCGAACGCCATTTTCCTCCATATCTTGCAGCATTTTATCGATGTAGTCCCCTGCTGCAGAGAGGTGCAGAATACGGGCAATCGCACTGTGGATGGCGAGTAGGCGAGGCGAAGGAGGGTCTATACTTCGGGTTTCTGTGAGATGGAGTGTTCGAGTGACAGGGAGAAGGCCCCCCAAGAGTCCCGGTGGGAGGAAGGTGTTGATTCGATAGGTATGTGCTTGCTGGTCAATGGACTCGAAAAAGATTCGGAAGTCGCCGAACCACATATGCAGGCTATGTGTTAGGGTCATGGCATTGCGAGGTCGATCAATATCGGTGCCCTCAACTAGGAATGCAGCACCGCTGTCGAACATATTGAGAATCGCTAGTGCAGCTTCCTTGGAAGGGTCCTAGAGGAAAGTACTTAGCAAGGAGGAAGCTTTGTCAAGTGAGAGTTCATACTAATTGTAAGCTTGCGTTGACCTGTGTAAGTGAATGTGGCAGGATATGTGCCACCTCGAGAGCGTCAAAAGCTTCCCCTGCAAGAGAGATTCCATCGTCGTCCCGAGCCTCATCACCATATCTGCTCATGCGTTTAAATGCCTCGTTCTGGTCAAACCGGCGCGATATGACGCAACGATGGCGATCGCGGACCAGACAGGCACCGCGGAGAGCTGACACCCGTTCTGGCGTTCCGGCAAAATTTTGCCCTTCTGACTGGGTTCTTTGGACTGCGGAATGGGTTGCAGGCGAAGGTTGGGGAGTCTTCTTAGTAGAAGCCTTCACTGTGAGAGCAAAGATGGTTAGAGATAAACGGCAGACGAAGAAAAGTCAGAAGACCATACATGGCAAAAAGAAATTGTCAAACAGATACTCGGCGAAGTTGAACAGGGAAGTGCGGAGCTCGGCCTCCAGGTCTGCATCGCCCAAATCGATGGCCTCCTCCCCATCCATGGGAAGAGCCGCGGACTGGAAGAACGCACTCAGGAAGTTGCCCTTGGATTCTTCAGATCGCGCATATTCGTAGGTGAGGCGGACAAGTTTTATACGGTCGTATTCACCGTTGTTGCCGCTGCCAGAAGCATCGAAATGGTTGACTATCTGGTAGAATCGACGGCTGGCTGAGAGGCGCAGACCAGGTCCTAAGGGAGGCTGTGCAGAGAAATCAATGATGCTTTCGAGAGATGATTGGTGGCGATGAAGAGCAGATGCAGGCGCCATCGCCGTGGCGTAGTGTTTGCGATGCGCAACAGTTTTGTAAAGGGGTTTCGTATGGTTAGTGGAAAAGTAATATGGTGAGATTGGGACGAGAAGCGGGGTGCCGTGATGTTTTGGGTAGGCGGTGAGGGAAGATACGCGTGATATGATGGCAGAATTACCCAAAATCATACAGGTTAGTTGTCAGGGACCCCTGTCGAAAACCACAGTGAGCGCGGAACAATCAATCAGCGCACGGACGAAAAGTGTGTAATTTAGTAAATTACAAGCTGTCCTTGGTACAGTAGGGGTCAGCCGACGGAAACGCGACGCGTTTCGTGTTTTAGGTTAGTTATATGATTTCATTAGTGCGGTACGAGAAACGCAGTGCGTTTCCATCGGGGAAAATATGGGGCCAACATGCTAGACGGTGATTGGTCAAAAACAGGAAACGCAATGCGTTTCTGCTGATAATTCTTGAGTAGGGCCCGAAACTGGCCCATAGAGATCTCTACACCCTGGCCCCAGCCTACCCTCTGACCGTCATCACTCCAGTACAGGAGGCAAGAAGGCATATCATTCCGGGCTGCCACGCACCCATAGGCGCGAAGGCTTACAAACTCTTCAAACGACGATTGAGATCCCATGACCATGTAGCGCCTGTGGACTTGTTTGAGTCGCCCGAGCTGTTTGAATCGCGGCCGCCGTTCAATTCTTAGAAAATCATATGGTCGCAGGGGAAGAGCTCGCTCGAGGAAGAGAAGTCGCTGGACATATATGAGTCCAGAAAGATAAGGCGTATAAGCACGTGCGTTGAGGAAGCTGTTAGTTACTTCCGAAAACGCCAGTATACCGCTGAAGTACACTAGCACCGTCGAGCCTGGTTGGCCATCCGTCAACCTTTCTGTACAGAGAGCCAGACTTAGGCCGAAAACGAGCTCGGCAAGGGTGGTAAGGGTGGTAAGGGGTACGCCTTGTTCGGGCCCGTCAACCAAGTCCCCTTCTTCGTTCTTGTCGTAGCTAGGCCTAAAAGCGTTGCCACTATCATCACCGTCATCGTCATCGCTAGCGCTGGACAGTTCGCTGTCGTCGACCTCTCCCTCGCTGTCATCATCCTCCTCTTCCTCGCTATCATCGTCTGCCTTCCCTAGATCTTCATATACGCTTCCATCCATGTCCATATCCTCATATTCAATTCGCATTTCATCTTCAGCCATCTCTTCGGCCTGCTGTTGCACCTGACCAGTGTCCTCGATGGGATATGCTCCCAGGGCTGTCAGAGGCGAATTTGCCAGGTCCTCATGATGCCAGATTGCATTGAGGAAACCAACCAGCTTCTTGTTGAAACGCACGCCGACAAGCCTCTCCCGTTGCTTCGCGTCCATACGGTATGCCCGAAAACAGAATGCCAATGCCTTTTTCAATAGTAAGCGGTATCTGGTGGTTGACGAGGCATGCTTGACTAGCGTGAACGGCTTCGAATAAGGCACATGGGGATGGTTGCTCTTCAGCCAACAAAGGAGGTTGCGGCTCGTGCCGTGGACTGTCTCTTCGCAGCGGTCCATGACAACGTCCACTACCTTCAAGATCCTGTCGATCCTAACCTCGTCCTCGCGTGGGCTAGTCAGATCGACGGAGAGGCCAGGGACTCGGGCTGCGCTAGCTAGAAGGTATGGCGGCGCATCTGGCCTCCCATAGAGAGGTAGGTAAGGTGTTTGGATGAGGCAACGGAGCAGGCTCCGGTCCCTGTTCTTGTACGTGGTCTCCCACCTTGTCCTTTCCAACCATGGCCGCTGTTCGGCATATGTCGTTGTAGAACCCGCAGCTGCAGTTTGCGTATCGCCTGCAAGACCAGGACCATCCACAAGCCGGCGATTTCGCTGGTACTCGCGCGCCTTCACAGAATTAATCAAGTCTTGTTGTTCATCACCAGTCCTGTCTTGACCGCTCGAAACTAGCCCACGTATACTTCCAACGTGCACCACTGGCCGGACCAGTCGACCATCGCGTTCAACAATCCAGTAGGCTCGAGACGACCCAGAGGCCCATGTTTGCAAGTAAACGTACTCGAAATATGTCTCGATGTCTGCCTTCCTGGTAGATCTCCGCGGGTGTTGGGGGTAGTTGGGCAGGTCTTGGCTGTAATGTTGTATGATGAGCGTGAGGTTGATGGTGCGATACTTGCAATGTAGACAGGAAAATCCATCGTAGGACCGGAGCTTTTTGTCTTCAGGCGAACCATCTGCAAGTGGCGCAGCCTGATCTGGATTTTTGAGGTCCAGTGTAGCTAGTACCTTGCTGAGACCTTTCCGCCGAGATAGAGAGATGTTGTGTTTATCTCTCAGATGATTGGTAGGATGGGACCCGTTGGGGGAGATGGCGTGTTTGCATTTATCATCGAAGCAGATCAGTAGTCGCGCCTCAGGATGAACCCATAAGGAGAGCGACTTGAGAAATTCATAAGGCGATTGTTGTACCCCTGCAGTTGGGGCGATAGGTGACGATTCCATGGTATTGGCCCTTTCTGTGCTGTTATATACTGTTACTGCTTCTATATTATATTCTTTTATTATACGATATCTTGAACCTGGAGCAGAAGGCGAAAGGGTAGAACGTGGTAGGAATGGAATAAAAGTGGGAAGTCAGAAGCACCGAGTACGCATGGATAAAAAGGAGACAAACAGCAGGCTGTTTTCGTTAAACCTTATTACCATACCAATGTGCACGGACAAAAAGTATAGAAGCTACAGGCAATTTTACGGCAAAACGCCGGGGAAATTTGTAGTCGCCTGGGTTGGCACGGACAAAAATTAGACAATGCGGCGGGATTTAGTTCAACCTTTGTACAGTAGGGTTGTGCCTTTAGAGGCGGGGTTGAAGAAGGATGATGTCAGGAAGCGCCCGGCTAATATGTAAGTCGGTCTGACATACTTGTTTATCATATGCAGGCTATACCACGCGTGACTTATTGCGTCCACTAACGAGTGCAGCTGCTCCCTGCTTGGTCTGATCAGAGACATCATTCCTCTGTGAGTCACAGACAATTAATATGCTTTAAATACACCATTCCTGCCTAGAATCAAAAGCAATAGTCAACGCATAGGTTGACTCCTGATGAATACATATTAAAACACATTTCTTTACATACTTCCTAACTAGGATTGGAAACCGGCCTTAACCGCGAGTAAACCATGGATTCGCCACGCCTGTATCACAAGCTTCCCTTCCCTGACAGTATTCGATTGCTCGAACTGAGCCAAAGTGAAACGAAATACTCCATATGTGGCCATCTCGTATTGTCCAGACTCAAGGATACTCCATGCTTCGCAGCACTGTCATATGTCTGGGGCTGTGCATCGTCAGAGGATCCAATCCTCCAGGTAGACGGCTTCGAGCTCAAGATTCGGCAATCCTTAAAACATGCCATCGACGCCATTTTCTCTGGCTCCGACAAAATTTTGTTATGGATAGATCAAATTTGTATCGACCAAGAGAACTATATCGAACGACAGTTTCAAGTTACGCTCATGTCAAAGATTTTCAGACAAGCTCAGCGAGTAATATGCTGGCTAGGCCCTGACGACGAGAATACCAAAATCGCCTTTGATCTATCAACTGTCTTGGCTATTGAAAGATTCGACCAGGCGTCTTGGAAAGAGCCGATGCAAAGGCTGTTTGAATCTGGGTTTATCCGTGATATATCAGATCTGGTTAATCCAGCTAAAGTTCCATTATCCGCTTTGGCCTGGTTGGTCAAGAATACTTGGTTTGGCAGACTATGGATAGTGCAAGAGGTTGCACTCGCATCACAGCTTGAGTTTCGATGTGGTGGCTCAACTATTAATGGAGACATATTTTTCGCCGCGATTAGGAGGATATCCTCTTCCGTGCATAATCCACCTGCACCATTGGTGCTCGAGCCATTTCGTCATGCTGTTAGGTTGGGCCAGCTCAGAGCACAGATTGCAGATGCTATAAACTGTTCATATCCACACCTGGCTCATACGTTCAGTACGTGGGACTGCACAAAAGATGAAGACCGATTGAATGCACTTTTCGGGTTGGCTTTCCCATACAACTCCGATTCAACATGGTTTCAACCACGATATGATCTGACTGGACCGGAGTTATATATCAAATTTGCAAAGGATTACATCAAAGAAACTGGCAACTTGGACATCCTCCACTTCTCAGGCTGCGGCGATTCAGAGAAATATTCACTCTACCATATTGGTGGTATCTCTGTGCTAGAACCTAGCCCTCCAGCGGATGACGTACCGTCATGGGTGCCTGACTGGCGCGTGCAATCGCGGCCGCTCGTGCTTCTGTCCGACCCTGGATATGATGTAAGATCTCATTTTACAGCAACCATGTCGAAAGTGGACTATTTCTTTGATGAGAACGAACACAAACTGCATGTTCGTGCGCTTCTGGTTGATGAGATAGTTGCATGTGGCTACCCTTACTATCTATCCCTATGCCGAGACCTTCAGATCACTGAACATAGAATTTTCGAACAATGGCATGAACTAGCCAAAGACCATCTGAACAGCGATATATTTGAGAAAATGTTCTCGTCGACCTTGGTTATGGGCGCAAGAATGATACTTACTGAACGTGGAGCTCTGAACGTGAACCAAGACGAGATACCTACTTTATTCAAATACTGGCAGAAAATAATGAAAATTGGTTCATTGTCCAATGATCCAGATGAGACCCTACCGGTGATCGAGGGCTCTGCACGATATGGTTATGTTGCAGAGGAAGTCTGTCGCAACAGGGTAATGTTTATTACAAAAAGAGGTCGTTTAGGGCTGGGCTCAACACACGTCTCTCCTGGTGCGCACATATACTTACTTCATGGTCTGAAAACACCGTTCGTTGTTTTCAAGACTTCCCAAGGACATATACTGCGCGGGGAGTGTTATGTAAATGGCCTAATGGATCAACAAGTTCATACTTCAGAATCAGACACCTATATTGACTTGATTTAGATATTAGTTCTTAATACTTAAGATATCGATGTTGAGCTTTGGGTTTAAGCTTTTCACCTACTACTACTCCTGTAACAAGGGCTGAATACAACGTGCCGGATTACACAGAAATTTACCTGCGCATTAGTTGAGGTTCTCCCAAATTCTGGCAAGATTGATCAATCGTGTGCCACTTATTCTTTATTCTGATTGCAATTTTCCAACTGTGCACAATGCCTTAACCCTACCCGTAATGGATGCAATGAACTGTAGTAGAGTTCATAGAAAAACCCATATAAAATGAAAAGGCGCTACTACTCTAGTATTCTGACGACGATGTCTGTTAGACCGCATTGAACATTCTCATCAAACTGTAAGTACGCTAATGAAGACAGGGGGTAGACATCATTAACATTTTCAGTGCTAAAATAGAAAATATTTACGGGAAAATAAAGAGAAAGAGCGCGAATTTGATTTTAACAAGGTTTTGTCATTTAATTGTCAAACAATGAGGCGTTGTGACCAGATTTATTATTTGGTGAAAAGGTTTGGAGGAGTACAGGGCCATGATTGGTTCAATGAGACAAAATATGGAGATTTAGCAATGAGAGAGATGTTGGGCGTTGGTCTACCGGGTGTAATAAAATTGTGTGTGTGCCCTTTCCGTACATAGTATATCGCATCCCAGGCCGTAATTCAACCCCCATAATCTTGTTAAGATTAACTTTATTGAAATTAATAGCTAATACTAAATTTTACTTAGTGATATCTATTAAGAAAGATGTTCGGTTACAATATGACCCTGAAATGCTCAGAAGCCCAAAGCATTAAGTGAAAAGAGGAAAAGCGAGATAATGCCTGTTGACAGCGTCAACTGAAATTACCGGTGACTAAAATAAAGGCTTGTACTCCGGAAATATCAACACGACAAGCGAATGTTTTGCGTCTTGTCAGATGAGCTACCCCACTATTTAATGCGAGGAGTTTTTAAGATGACGGAGTCGGGCTCCGGCGCACTTAATAGGTACAGAACGTATCTTCAACGCTACGATAGGTCCGCGACACATCGGGGACCCGGGCTCTTGGGTCACCAGGGTCCTCCACTTTTCCTCCACTAGTACGCCTATACGAACAAGTGACAAGTGACCTACCCCGTTAGCCCGTCTCTGCTGGCGACGTTCGGCCTGCTGTTCCCTCAATCTCACATCCTTTCCGTTCTCGTACGTTCCTCAGGGCACCGGTCACGATACGTCGACTCCTCGTCATAACCATTTTTATGATTAATTGCCGCCATACGACTATTAGTATTCAACCCCAGGTACATTGACCTTTTTACTGTCTACCGTAGCAGCTTCAGCGACCCCTAGGCCGGACAATTGACTTGGCAAGTTGCAGGGAAGCATTCAGCAAAACACTATTTTCCAATCTCTATTTGAGTTCATCGGCTACTAAATAAGCCAAGTTCTTGAGAAGGTATCGCAGTCAACACATCTCTTGCTGGATCACCTCCCGGCGACTACACCAAAAGTGCCTCACTTTTCAGCGGCCAAGCCTCCACGCAGAAGAGCAAATTCATCTTGCACTCTCCTTGGCGGATAGTTCCAGACATTTCGTCAGCCCAACGAACCGCACAAGACTCAACTATAACGACCCCTACATGAAGCAAATTTTTATAATCTGGAAATTATCTGCAACTCGCTGTCGCCGGTTATAGCTTTATTTCGTTTTGGTAAGCATGTCAATGACTTTCGGTGGTTTCCCCCAAAGCTAGCATAGCACATTCGCCTCGCCACTGCATATCCCACGATCCTATTTGCGATGCCTTTTTGCGACAGCTCGATTCCTGTCCTCATCTGGTTTCATTTATAAGTGGTCTTTTTTTTATGTTGCTAACCCACCTTGTTGCTCTACAGGACACTCGGCCGTTGCTAGACGTCTCCCGACCGTATTTCACGGTCGTCGCACTGTGAAAGTCTTACTATCATGTAGCCTATACTCGCAGTTCTTGCGATATCGACAATTAAGCAGTCCTATTAGGTTCTTGCCCCGCGTTTTATTGCTCACCGGGGCCAAAATGCCCTCAAATCAAAGCAATCAAGAGAAAACCCCGCCACCACCAACCGATTGTTTTCTCCATCTCGATTCCTTCAGCGGCAGTCGTGAGACGGTGCTAAGCGATCCACCAGAATGGCATAACGACTCAAGCCTCAACCCGACCGCCAACAACAATCCCGCAGATGGTATGCACTACCTATAGCGAACTTGTAGTAATTTAGAAGAGGCTAATGCAAACCTGTAGTTAATCTCTCCTCCTCCCGGGAAGAATCTGATTTATTGGATACAGAGAAGCTACACTTGCACACTCGGCATCATGTCGACCTTCCTGGACCTATCACAGCGCACAGCAGTAGCTCTGATGACTACCGCAGCGTCATCGACGACCTAACGCTCGAGATTCAGCAAGTAAAGAAGGAGCTCAAGCGCTTCAAACAACCAGGTCCGGCCTTGCTCCATAAACACAAGCTGTTTGAGATCAAGGTTTATGGGCTGCCCCAAAAGAAAAAGAGAGAGCTCGAAGCCATACTGAGAGACCTTGCCGCGGATCACGATGGGTCTCCAGAGGCGTCATCATCGCAAAAAAAGAAAAGGATATCCCCCCACAATCACGATCACATATATTCCAAGCATGGAGTTCAGCGCAGCCATCCTCCCTCCTCTACAGGTTCCAGCCTCCGGCCGGCTGACTCCGCCTACGCCTCCATGTCAGCCGGTGGCGAGTCTTCGAGAACGCCATTTTACCTCCCCATCTTGCCTTCAACCAAATCATCAAAGGACAAGGTCGAGGACTATCTACGAGATGTTCTTGACGGGCTATACCCGCAGCATGTAATCATGACAGACAAGGAGCGGAAGAGTCTTGTTGTTCGTCGCCTTGAACAGTTCTTCACAGGCAGAAGTAGCAGTGCCGATGTTTCAAAAATATCGCCTCTGCGCCCGGGTGGCAGCTTCATCATGGCGCGCGTTGCAGCGGATACACAGGTGGCGGACTCATCATCCACCTACCAACCACCCACTCATGAAACTGAGCCTATCCGGGAAGCCAGATTCCTCTCTCTAGAACAACAATCTCGCGCTTGGGAATATCAGTGCCATTTAAGTGCCCATGGGTCGACCTCTGATCCCGAAAAGGACAACATGGAGACAGAAGGCAATGGTAAAGGCTTGGTCTCGTCTACCAAGCCGTTTCCCCCACTCCCGCTTCTTCCAAAACAGCGACCAACGCGACCTTGTGATCTGGACCCTGATCGTGCTCAGATTGCGTCTGAGAATATGAACTATATCCGACATTTGGACCTACTGTCGCCCGACATATTGCCCGGACAGCAGAGTATCCAGGACATCCACCTAGACGCTGAAGGCTGGGTGTCTCTGAACCTGCTATACAATTTGGCTCAGCTCCACTTGATCAACGTAACTCCTGACTTCGTTCGCTCTGCCGTATTAGAAATCAGCACCAGGTTTCAGCTATCTACTGACGGGCATAAAATCCGATGGCAAGGCGGATCTAAAGATACCAAGTTCAGTAGCCACATCTCTATCTACCATTCGCAAGAAAGTCCTCCTGTCAATAATATCGATGGTTCGGAAAAGACACGTGAGCATCAGAAGACGAGCCCATTCATTAGCAATGAATCCCAATCCGGAGGCTTAAATCAGAATGTGTCTGCATTTGATCCGCAGTTTTACGCTCGAGTTGAAAGTTTCCGTTACAAGCCACTGTTTGTTCGGGAGGGATCATCAGATGC
>JAAOAN010000737.1:0-16380 GCA_013396205.1 Fusarium mundagurra
TCTTCCTTTGCTAGGACAGAGAACAGGCAGCCTGTACGGCGAGTTGAAGTCTCCCGGCTTCCTGAAAGAGAAGGCGTATGCCCTGCTCCCCGGTCACAGCTGAAAGCACACTCTCTTTTGCCACTGGCATATGTCCTTGACTTGCTGATAGAAAATGCATAGCCTCGTGGCCTTGCCCAATCGTTGATAGCTTCACGGGCTTGCTCTCTTGAGCTGTATGTACCTTCAGGGGGGAGGACGTCATTAGGGAAGCGAAAAGGGACTCCAATTGAGCTTATTGTAACTAAGAATAGATAAAACTAGTGGAATTGATGATCTACAGCTTGTCAATTGATGCATTGAAGGTGGAAAAGGCGGTCTGTTAAGCCTCGTTTGATCAGGCCACGTATGCAGCTTACATAAGGATCTTAGATGCACCGACCCCGGTGCACGTAACAGATCCCGATTATCCCGTAAGCAGTCCTCTACTAGTAGAAGGAAGCCAGGAATGTTTGATTATCCTTATAAGCTTCCCTCTGCTAGTAGCAGAACCACATTACCCATTACCGTGCAACCCTTTTTAGGAACTAAGATAACGGCTTACGGGGGTCAGCACATTGGCTGGCTACTAGTAGCAGATGTGTAATGTAATAAAGCAGAAGGCATTACTATTTGGCTACTAGTAGCAGGGTAGATTCATTATCTCCGTAAGTAAATCAGCCTAGGCCAACTACTAGTAGAGGGAAGCTTATGGGTGCTGTGAGGGGATAATCAGAATGGATTATGGAGCAAGGAGTAAGATTTTTCTCTACTAGTAGCGGAGACGTGACTAAGGTAATCAATACTGTAAGCAGCTTTGAGTTCTTCCCTTGTAGCGCGGAAGGCTTACAGTATTAGTAAACCCCCTAATTAAAATCATTAAGAACTACTTTATCCACTTTGCTGACTTGGTCTGTGGCCAGCAGCTACTTTCAAATCATCTACGGTCGGACATAGGTAACGATGATCGCAACGGATGCTGCAACAACTTGCGCGAATGCAAAAGCAGTCCCCCAATCTCCCCCTACCCCCCTCCAGAGTACTAGGCTGAGCCAAATGGAGGCAATTCCAAACCAAGCACATGAGATTCTGAACGGCAATTCTACATGCATTCGGTCGGTCTGCCATCCTAAAATGAAGTGTATGCCTCTCATCCAAGCTGTTCCCTGAAACTTTTGATATGGAAGAGGCAATGCGACTTGGCTCGAACCCCTAAGGAAGTCAGAATATGATTTCTCGAGAGGGAAAGGATGAAATAAGACGCTATACATACTTGATATCGTAGATGCAGCTCTCTTGCGCTAAACCTTCTAGCGTATACAGCCCATTGGCTCTTGCTGGGTTTCGGGCACACTCCTTCAGATGAGACAGGAACAGAAGCCGCTTACGACGCTGCTCTGCCTCCTCTGCTTCAACCTTGATATAAGGCTGGGACCATTCCTGCATACCAATCAGGCATTGGTCACTATGCTCAGAGTCGCTTAAGCATGCATTGTTGAGATCGAAGTACGGATCGGTCGGATGCCTTGCTATTATCTTTTTGCATTCTTCTGAGACATTTTTGAGGTCGATTGGGTTCATGCGGATGAGAAAACGACCATCCGGCTCGACAAAACCGGCAAATTGAAACTATGTTTTTAATCTCGTCAAATCTCAGCTTTATCATGATATATTCAAGCTTACGTTGACCTCCAGCACTTCGGTGATTCCGAAGTAAGGCAACCATCTCTTCCACCAACCCAGATGCTGATAACATGTATCCACTAATCTCCGATAGATTTCGTCATCAGATTCGCAAGCACTGTCATAAGGCATTGTCTCCTCGTATATTGGTTTCGGATTGCCAGTGCAGTCCCAGTTCCTAGTACATCCGATCATACGGCTGGCCTTTGTCGGTCTTCGGCATGGTACAAGAATAGCGTACTGTCCTTGGTTGAGGCTCTCTAAGCAGAGGAAACAGCCTTGCCCCGCGCGTTCTCGCAAGTCGGGTATGTCTTTGGATTCCTGTGGATGCGTTCGAATACCTAGGTCGACCTGGCGTTCGACATCTTGCATATTGATTGTAGAAGGCATTTCGAATGAGAACAAAAAGTAGTAAAGTACTAGTTTGGAAGATGGCCCCTTTTTTATATCGTTTTGAAATGAGAATGGGCATGAGAGGACTCTTATTTGTGATTTACAAACTGATGCCTCGGGCTGTGCATGAATCTGGGTCGTGGCTCGACGTGATTCGATGTGGCTTCGCATGGCTGACACGTCGCATTCTACCAGGTTTTCCCGCATATCCCGCTGCGAAATCTGGCCGCCTGGTGAGTTTGTCGCCTTCTCTGACTGGTTACCTTTGTAATCTCGTCGTGCCGGTGCTTACGGCCTTCAACTTGCGTCCCTGGCTCATTCTGCCTCAAGATATCTTATTGCAGAGCGCCGTATTGCTGCTTGGCCAGTGCCAGTTCTGGTAGCGAAATTCCTTAAGCCGGGTTTCGTCGATATTCTCGTATAAACTTCTTTGGTGACATTTCCTTCAGAAGGGTTATACGAAAGTTTAGAACAGACCCTGTTGGCGATCATTCTTCGGATAGGATTATTCGAAAACCTGGAGCAGACTATGCCAGCGAAAATTCGCCAGAGGCGTTTGCTCGAAATTCTCGGAAAATCCCCGCCATCGAGTCTTCCTACATTGGGATTCGTCGTCTTTCTCGAGCGGACTTTATTGGTGAAGTTTCCGAGACGATGATTATTCGACGACTTCGGCTAGCCGCTAATTCGGGTTCCAATTTTGCCTTGCACGGCCTTGAACTGGGCTTACATCTAGATCAAAGGCGCACGTGCCAGACAGAGCACATGAACTGGGACGGAGAAGCTGGCTCACTGGGTTGGTGTCTGATCTGCATACAGGCCAATGGACCAGATTAGCTCAGGAACCGCTGCGCTAAATTTGGCAGCATGACTTTAGTGGATGGCGTCACAAGGACATGCCAAATTTATCCACAGGGGACCTGTTTTGGTCCCCTAGAACTTGGCTCTTTTTTCTTCCCTGTTTGTAGTAGGCGAATTGCCCCGCACGCGTAGCCAAAACCTGCCTGCCCTTGCACAGGGAGGGAATGCACGCTCACTTCACGGCGCGTCTGGGATGCACCCTTTGCGCCCTCCAAGTCATGGGTGCTGTTTCAGGAGCTATGCTATACTTAAGCAGCTAAACTTCAGGCGCTTGCTTATCTAAATATGAGGTTCCAATTTGTCGCATCTAACACGAGACTCTTTGAGCCACGGAATTGACCGTCAATCCGGCTGCAACACAACAGGCCTCACTTTTGGGACCTCGCAATATGCCAGCCCAGGTTATGAGATAATACATGGCGTACTGGATCAGTTTTTAGGATATCACATAATATCACAGCACAGATGTTAGGACAGTACAATAGTTCGGGCCGCAAGTCAATGCAAAACGATAGTTCTTCAATACTAATGGCTTACTGGAGGGTATGATTTTCTTTCCAATAAAAACCAGGGGAGACCCGACTGAATGTACACTGCTTGTTATCATCATTTAGCGACTAAGGACTGGATTAAACCGACCGCCGAAGTAGCAGGGTTATCCTTAGAGATTGCATTCAGGCGTCAAGTAGGAGTGGACCGTCACGGATGTACTAGCAGGGGAGAACTGTCGATTCGGAGTGGATGACGTACCCGTCATGGGTGGACTAGTAGGGGAAAGCCGTTGGAACGGTTGGAATGGTGTACTGGTCGAACAGGATCAGTATGCGGTCCTTTGTATCCTGGTCGAAGTGTAAGGGGGTATGAGTCGACCAGTCGAGTAGTTAGCCAGGACCAGTATAGAGGGTGTACTAGTCTACCTTGACTCCATGGACTAGTATGGGGAAATGGATCATTCCGATGCGACTGGTACAAAATTTGTACCACTCCACCTCGAGCCGTACAAATGGTAGTCTGGTTGGAACCGGGGGGATACTGTTGTGATTATCCTGGCATAAACGACAGCCTAGTACCAAAAAGACGTACGAGTATATCCTACTACAGTACAGTACCAATACAACTAAGTACATCCAATTATTTTGAGGCCTCCTTCAGTCACATGCCTCAAACTTGACTGAATTAGGCTTTGGTCGGCCTCCTGCAGGGTAGCTGCTCACGCCTCGTAAATCGGGCTACTTCTACAAATCAATAAAATGCGGCCCTGCATATATGCCCAAGAAACGCTCCCTCTAATTCCACCCTCCACCGACAACTTTGTGGAGGACACTTGAAAGTACATCTTCAACTTCTTAACCCGCTGTTGTGGTCCTCTGTGGCAATCGCGCTCGCTCCTTTCCAGCCCTTTTCTTGGACTGCTTTCATTTGAATCTCGTTTACACTAAGATACGCGAGATTTTACAAAGTGTCGTTACCTACCCTTACGCACGATGACAGACATAACAAGGAAACCACATCTCCTCTCCATCTCTCCCAACCACCAGCCATATTTTGATCAGCTCTATGAATCACTCCTCACAGAAATCCAGTTAAAGGCCGATTTTTCGCGAGCCAAGCACGCAGATTCGGCAGCACGTCAACTTTCAGAGCAGCCAAGCCCGACAGCTGTCCTTATAACCGATGAGTCAATTAGCGACTATCGAAACCACCACCTTTGGAGGGCAGTCCTTCGATATGTCCGCAAGGGCGGAAGGGCAGTTGTTATGGGTAATTTTTCATCTTTTCTTAAGCCACTAACGGATTGGGACCACGACGACCTCGACTTCCGTACGCCTCAGCTGGCAGCCATTGGTGGCCGTAGTCCAAACCTCCCTAGCCCAAGCCCATTGTCGAGCGGCCAGAGACCCAGATTGACTCAGATTCAGCTAGATGACTGGGATCCCGACGGCACATATGATGAATCTCCTCCTACATGTGTCCATTACTCAATCGAGTGGAAGCTGCAGAAGCAAACATATCGCAATCGCATTTATATTTCACAGCACACCAGCTACTCCAAGTCTTCATCCCCTACAAATAGGTAAAGACAAGATCCCGCAAACGATCGGCCGAGCTTAAACTCCGTAGAGAACTCCATACAACGATCAAGCGCTTACTATCCTCCAAAACCGTCTCGAAGTTACCGTCCAAAGGTGGTGTACCGCCGCCACAACTACCGCTTCGGTCGCTTATCCTAGTAGTTGTCATCGCCAGCGACGTCCCTCTTTAACAGAGCGCCTTAGCATCGTCACAGCCGGCCAGCATTAAGAAATTAAAAGGGAAAACGCTTACTCACTATAAGGCGCATTAGTATCATTACAGCCAGCCAACACCTGGAAATCAGAGGGAGAATACTTACAGACTATGAAACACATTAATATCATTATAGCCAGCCAGCTACTAGAAATCAAAAGGGAGAATACTTACAATCTATAAAATACATTAATATCATTATAGCCAGCCAGCGCCTAGAATTTATAAGGGAGAAAGGGAGAATACTTACACACTATAAAACACATTAATATCATTACAGCTAGCTAATACCTAGAAATCAGAGGGGAGAATACTTACAGACTATAAAACACATTAATATCATTATAGCCAGCCAGCTCCTAGAAATCAAAAGGGAGAATACTTACAGGCTATAAAACACATTAGCATCATTACAGCCAGCTAGCTCCTAGAAATCACAAGGGAGAATACTTACACGTTTATCGAGCTCGGTTGGAGCACCAAGTGCTAGAGCAGCGAAAGCTAGCGACAATGCAATAGAGAGTCTCATGTCGAAAGAGGTGGAAAGGGGTGTATAGAAAAGCCAGGTAGTAATAGTGAATAGTTGAATGGTAGTTTGTACTGTATATTGTAAAGTTTGGAGAATAAGTGGAAAGATTGATTTTTATAACAGAGAAGTTACGAGATGACGTGGTAATTAAATAGCTTCGCCCAATTGTGATGTCTTAAACAACTGCCGAAAATGCTAGCCTTTTTAATACCCTTGTTGCTATGAAGGTTTATCTCTTTGACCGGCATAAGGCATCCAAAGGTCACTCGCCCCGCTTTGCCCCACTTATTTCGAGAGTACCTGAGGGGTACGTAAAGTTCTCGTCAGACAGCTTCTTTATTCAACACCACCAAAATCATCAAAATCCTCATACAAATTGACCCTAACGAGTCTCAATTAAAACAATGAGCTCCCAAGAGATACATATACTAGATGATCACAGCTTTGATAGCCCACCTTTTGTGATAGCTGCTAATGACCCCACCGGCACACCTGATTTTCCGCCCGAAGAGGGCTGCGGTGATGATTTTCAACCTTTTGTTAGATATTAAGGTGAATTGTGTATATCTCTTGATCCTTTCGCAATCGAAGGACCATTGAGACCTTATATCTTTGACTGGTTCCTTCTAGGACTTGAGTCCTAGAAAGTCCTAGATGAAAGTCCTATGATCTAAGTTTAGGGCTTCAAACTTTAATCCTGAACCTTAATCCTGAAGTTGAGGTGAACTCTCTAATATTCAACACCTTTCAACCTAGAATATCGTGATTTTCAGATCAACCCTCTACCCCAGCAACCACTTGAATTATTCCAGCTTTTCGTACCTATTTCCCTTGTACAGTCATGGGTCAGATATACTGAAGACTGGGCTTTTTTTTGCGCTGATAATGGCGTCAAAGATAGCTGGAATACCCCCCTTTCTAACCACTCGCGATTGCATGATTGGGAAGGCATCTCCACCGCTATAGCCTATGTATGGCTTAGTATCCTTATTTACCTAGGAATTCATAGGGAAATATCCCTTGAGGACCATTGGAAGACCCCTAGCCTAGGAGATCAGCGCCCCCTTCACCCATTTACAAAGTTCATGCCGTTACGGAAGTTCGAGCTGATCACACGCTATTTCCGCACTTTTAATCACACCAATCTTGATGTAAGCGATAAGAGAGATCTTTCAAAGACCTTCTAAGCGGCTGAAGAGTGGTCTAAGTATATACAAAGGGTGTCTATCGAGCTCTATCTTCCAGGGACTAATCTGACTGTAGATGAGTGTATGGTCCCTTTTACAGGCAGATTAAAAGAGACAACACTTGTCAAGGGAAAGCCCACGCCAGTAGGCTTCAAAATCTGGGTTATTGCACAGCAGGGCTACTTTCTGCAGTGGCTTTGGCATGTGAAGGCATCACCAGTTATGCCTGCAACAGTCAAGCTAGAGATACCGAAGCCATACGGCAAGAAGGGGAAGCTACAGACTGAGATCCCTCTTAGCAATATACAGAGCGTCGTGGTTCACCTACTAAAAAGGCTGTCAACGCTGACATACTATGTCTTTACAGATAACCTCTTCTTATCGCCGTAGCTCTTCTGCCTACTTCGGCAGCTTGGATATGGGGCCATAGGCATAGCCTGCCCTAATTGTGGCATCACTGCCGCGATGAAGCAGATAAAAGAGACCGGGAAGCTTCCTGACGGCAAGCCTTTATTATATAATAAGGTATATTTGATACTGACGAAGGATAAACAGGTAGGGATAACTTTACCTATATTTCCCTTACTAATCTGTCTCTTTCCCTTCCCTCTAGGTCCTTTAAGTCGCTTAGAAAGATAGCTCTGTAGTGCTCTTCCTTTTAATAACATATAGCGCAACCCCTCTTAACCGTACACTAAAAGAGAGGAAATTACCTGCTAAAAGAGGCACAGAGGCAGAGGCATAACGCCTTAAGGAGGTCTTTAATGGAGATCAGTCTAGGATAATCCCTATTCCTTCTATTGCCGCTCAGTATAACGATGAAAATGAATCACGTGGATCGCGGTGATCAGATAAAATCCTATACCTCATATTAGCATCGTTTCCGGCGTGGTCCTTGGCAGGCGTTACTTTGGTCTTTCCTCCTTGATGTTGCACTTGCGAATAGCTTCATTTTGCAGAAGAAGACCCGGCAGCCTTATTAGAAGCCCTATAGCACGCTTCAAGCTTGGAAGGAGTGCATTTATAACGCTATTTTTAACAAGTACGGCACCGATAGTCACATAAGGAAGAGATACTGTATAGGGAAGGAAGAAGACAGTGAAGATCTTCAAGCACGGCAAAATCACTTACAAAGAGATATCAATCATGTCTTTTGAGGCAGAAATAGCTCTCCGCCTTGCCTAGCTTGCAAAGGCCTGCGCCAAGGGCAGCCTTGACCTGCCAAAAAGGGGAAAAAAGGAGGTTCTTTACAGCCAATATCAGGAAATGCACGAGGTCGGGTTAGCAGGTACGGTTGTAAAGTATGTGATGTAGCTATTTGTAATAATGCTGACTGTTGGTACTTATATCACACGCCATTTTAGGTGTGGATAGAAGTACCTGTCATCACGGTTATTTTGATTGGCCTCTCACCCTTGTCGTGACCTGATGGATGCCTTATGCCGGTCAAAGAGATAACAAAAGTCTTTGCCTATGCTAAAATGGCGCTAAGTGGGGCAAAAGTGCCAGTACTTCTTAAACAGCCATTTTCACTGAGTATTAAACCATTCTTCGCTCAAGCCGGCCTAAGGTGGGAGGCCGGCGCATACCACAGAACGACAGTCGTGCTAAATCACGCCGCGGTGGAGAGTGGTTTAGCCGCAAAGCTGCTTCCACGATACAGTCAAAAGGCTCAATTTGTCAAAAACGTTGCGCCCGACAACGCCTGGTATATAGCAGATGAAGAGTCGGTTATTGAGTCGTCTGTTTTCCTTCCAACAAACGCTAGGGTTCCTGGAGAGAGCACAGTCACATTCGCTTCCGTGGGAGACGGCAAGCTTGGGTACATTGGTGATGTGAATGGAGAACAAGGTTCAAATGTTGCTGTCCTTGCAATATGTGGACCCCTTTAGTGTACGCAGTTAAATTGATGCTGGGCGCTAACATACCCCCGGCCGTCCTTGACAGCATCGCCACGGATATCCCCATCAGTGCTCTCGGCTCCCCCCATGAACATCAAATAGCAATTCCGGTTGGTCGGTTAGCGACGGCCGGCACAGCGATGATGCAAGGCCGATGTTCCAAAAGAATTTTGGACGACCATCAGGGTGCAAAGGTGCTGTACAAAGAGAAAAGTAGCCTTTTCGATGAGGTGCCAAGTCTAGGCCTAAGGCAGAAAAATGGTCTAGTCCCGTTTCATCGGCTCCGACGTAATTGGGGCGCCTGGGCTGTCCAATCAATCGTTAAAGAATTTTCTATAATTAGGTACACTCGAAATGACGCGGCCACTTTGATCACTTGCGCAATTGTCTTTCCACTAACCTAAGAGCATGATACAAGAAACAGGAGAGCAAAGCCGGTTTCTAGATGTCTGGTGAAGCCACCACAATAGAGGATAACGACATTGGTCCAATAACCGCCGCAAGCTTGGGGGTATGATCTCCCTAATAAGAGCTAGCGAGTAGATGTAAGGTTTTTGGCATAACGCTATGACCCCAAGTCGCAATGCCACCTTCCTTGTACCTGGCATCGAGAGATCGTTAAACGAGAAACAAAAAACGGCATTGACTTGCTCCCAGGAACATAGTTCATCAAACACGTAAACAGCATTACTTTCTTCCTGGGAACGACAGATGCACTAAGTGTGTAAACAGTATCGATTTGTTCCCAGGCTAAGCAATACTGAAAGTAGTTACTTCTTGTTCCTGGGAGCCACCAAACATGTAAACAGCATCGAATTATTCCCAGGAACATAATGAGTCACCAAGTACGTAAACAACATCAATTTGTGCCCAGGAACAAGACATTGATTCAGAAAGCAGAATCAATTGCTCTGTTTCTTGGAACAGTAGCACACCAATAGAGGATATAACTATTCCTTGTTAGAATGTGAATGCCTTTATTGGCATACTAACTACTACCATACCAAGATTATCGTTCATATCCTCAGGTGTCGATAACGCAAATGGTCTGTGTTGGGCGGGGCATCTTTTATCCTTACCCCATACTCGTCGAGCTCCATACAGAGATCTCCCCTTTTCGACATTCAGGCATGGCTCTGAACAGGACCCAAGAGCAAGGCAACGTTCTTTGGCGTTGCTTAAAACAGTTCGTCAGCTGCTGTCCTTACTGAGGTACTCCCTAAATGCTCACAGACTGTTTTACGACGGCACATATTCAGATTTGACGACTGTATGCGGCGATGATCATCACAAAGTGCACAAAGCCATCGTTTGCCCACGTTCCGAATTCTTCGCCAGCGCCTGCAATGGCCCGTTCCAGGTATAACTATTACACGAGACTGTGGCAATGCTAATCTCAAATGCAATATTAGGAGGGCGAGTCTGGCGTCATCCATCTCCCCGAGGATGATCCCTTCGCGGTAAAGGCGATGCTACATACTTTTATCATCTAGACTATCCTCTCATGGCCGTGCCAGTTGTAGGTTTTCCATCACTACGAGATAGAGCTAGCATAGCAATTCTACTGGCTGCTAGAGGATCTACACCGGGGCGGGCTGATCTAGACTAAAAGAATCTAATATTGAGGGGTGGAGCTGGATGGGCTGCTTATCTTGACTTTTCAGCTCTCCTACTCTTGACTCTTGGCGTGTGGTCAGATCATAATTGACAGGTGCCAAGTGGCACTTGTCTTACTACCCCGCCCTGCTCGGCGCTCGATTAAAGACGTAGTTGATAGCTTCCGAGCCTCACACAGCATAATTCAGGGATGACTGCAGTGGTCCGGGTAGCCGCGGGGGTTGAAAACATGTAGTCATTTCCCTTTCATCCATGCCCAGTGCGGCCGCGCAACTAACAATCGTATTTTGACAAATCACAACGGGCTGCTCTTTTCTCAAGAGAAGGGAAAGGAGACAACATGGAAAGTACATCTACCCCACGAAAGAAATTGCCCTCATACGGACTAACATGCGTCATGTTTGTTTGTTATGCATGACAGGGGTTTTTTCCACTGATATAGCGCGTGCTGCTTCCCATGCCCCACCTATTACCTCTTCATATAAATTTTCTCGCAAACGGATATGCTTCCGTTCGTCCGGTGAGGCTGATGTGCCGCTTTAAATTGATATTGGTAAATCTTTTTGTATTTGAGCCAATAGCAACTTCCACATAGAAGGCCTCATTATGAAGGCTGCTAATTTGGAATCAGTAGCCGTACCAATTGGAGAGCCTCCCGATGGTTCAATTCTCGTCGGGTCATCAGCGGGCTCTGCCATCCGAGATTGGGCTTATTGGCTGTCATGGAGCAATAGGATGGTCTCTTAATGACCAAGGAAGCACAATTTGCCTTCGTAATCCTGTTTAGTCCTGATTTCTGTAAATCAAGGCTCGTGGCGCGAAAAGTTCTTCAGGCTGCAATATACCGTATGTAGAAACCGGTATGTTCTGGGCATTCGGAGATCCAACTCACGCAAGTACAGAAGAGTAAATTATCTCAAGATGGAAAAATAAGCTTTATATTTCGATGTGACTAAAGCTTTAATGTTATTTTTTGAGTGGCTATTAAACAGCGCTGACTTCAATTCAAGTAAGTCAAGTTTGGGGGTCCAACTTGATTACTTGAAATAAAATCGTCCATGGACTTACTTAACTTGAATTGAATTGATATACTTGAAATGAAGGTGCTGACCTGACGCTCCAATAAAGCTATTAAGCCTCCCCTCCCTCCCAACCCACCAAGTCCCCACCAAAGCTAACCACCTCACCCATAGTGATCGCTTGATGGCGTAGCCAGTTTCGTAGACACTGCATCTCCTCTATTATCTCGGAGCTTATGCTGTGCCTTTGCGAGCTTACCGTTAACTTGGTGACACTGAACGTCCGCTCAGGATCAACAGACATGGCAGGAATTGCCAGGATGTCGAGGGCAAACTTGCTCAGACCTGGGTATTCTTCTTGATGATCCTTCCACCACAGGACGGGGTTCAAGTTCTCTCGCCGCACTGGCCCTTGCCTCATGTAAACGCCAAGCTCGTCTTCTTCCTCCATCATGCACCGATCGCAGCTCTGCATCCACTGGTCAAATTGACTGGGCTCGTCTTGTCGCACCGCTTTTCCTGTCACCGTCCTCGATGTCTCGGGCTGCTCCTCACGTGAATAGTGCTGTTCAAAGAATTCCCGGACACTGTTTTTAGCGTCTCGTAGCCACACTAGTTGCTCGTCGCTGGTCCAGTTCGCCTCAAGCCAAGACACGTTCCAGCGTGGGTGAAGAATAACGGCAGCCGGGTAAAGTGGCTATTGGCCTAGTAGGCTGTAATACTCATCGAGCTTTGACCAACAGTTCTTAATAGAGATCTGGACGCATCGTCGGTGATCATCATCAAGATTCTCATCTTGCAAAACTACATCTGTGTATTCCTCTCGAGCGTGCTGTGGCAAGTGTTTCTCTCGTCCGCGGCCCTGCTCAATTCGTTGAGTGCTAGATCCTGAGAAACCGCTAGTCAAAGAAGCTTGAAGCGAATGAAGACGAATTAGGGAGTCGTACTTTTGGTTGCCGAGACCCTGAAATTTCTCAGCTCACTGATGCAACTATCAGGTGACGAGAATATCAGCTTTTGTTCCTCGAAGAAATTGAGCAAGTACTCCATTCCAATCATTACTTCCCACAAGGCGCCGTGACGTCCTTCTTTGGCCCAACCCTGGCACCTCATGGTGATCTCATGGAGCGGTTTGAGTAGACTCTGTATCTCCGCCAACAGAAGCCAGTCCTGTGGTGAAAGCTGATCTTGGACAGGCACCCGCTGTCGGGGCTCTGACGTCTTCGTTTCGAGATATGCAATGAAATGGTCAATGTGCTCTCGCTTTCGAATGGCACGCTGGATCATCAGAAAGGTTGAATTCCATCTGGTTTCATTATTTTGCATCAGCTCGAGGTCGATGGCAGCTCCCTCCTCTTCAAAGAGTTGATAGCCGTCTTCGTCGTTCTGGTCACAAGCCAGAGATTTCATCAGCTCTCTCCGTTGCGGGGAAGCCCTGACGAACCGGACGATGTTATGCAGCTTGCCCACCGCTCCCCGTTTCCGCCAGAGCCGAAGCTCACGCTCTTCAACTTGGAAAGCCGCCTCGGTGAAGGCTTCTCGCTCAAACGAGTCAGGATCTTCTCCTCAGAGAAAGGCTCGAGCTGCAAGGTTGAGAATGTGCCCAAAGCATCTTGTTCGATGATTTCTAATATCTTCTTCCGCCATTGCAGGATAAAGTTGACGATAGAGGCTCGCCAAGCATGTATCATTGGATGAGGCGTTATCGCAGACACCCGCGCCAGTCCTATCTCGTATCCCATACTCGCCCAAGATATCATATATTGTCGCTGCTTGGTTGTCTCCGGAATGAGATCCCCATACACGGCGCAGAACAAGGAGTCGCGATTGGACTTGATAGGAGGCGTCGAGATAGTGGGCGTGGAGGCCAAGGAAAGCATACCGGTTTGGAGAAGTCCATAGGTCAAAGCTAAAGCTAATCCTTGTGACCGCCTTCTGCAATTGACTTGATATTACTCCCTTCTTTACCTCGAATAATTTCCGCATAGTATCACGCACTGACTGCCGACTCCACGGTACCTCTTTTGCTAATAATACATCGTGTAAATCGAGCATTCGGCGCAAGTCCGGATTCGATGGCGCCATGAATGGAAGATTGGCAGTAACGATCCAGCCGACCGTCAACTCCTTCGCTTTATTGACATTCGATCTTGCAGTAGGAGACTCCAAGCAACGCCGCTTCGAAGGTAGGTGAATGTCAGCGCGAGACGAATACGAATCTTCATCCGCATTGTCATCCGCCTCGGTGATCATATGAGACCTACATCCCGTAAGACAATGGAGAAGTAATAAAGATCAGGCTCGTATAGATATCATTTACCTTCGGAGGTGCTCAATTGGCGATGCTGTATTTGTGGCGACGAATAATGAGCTCTTGCCTCGTTCATCACATTTCGAGCATACCCAGTAGGTCTGCAACGTCCGTAAATCAGGACTGACTTCTGTGAGAAAGAAGCCATGGGCTTGGATCCAGCTCCTTCGACCTTTGCGATTCTTATTGGCAATGTATTCTTCTGGTATATATTTCTTGCAGCCGATCTGGACAGTTGGGAGGTCGGCGAGGGTCGTTCTTCCAGCTTCAGTCTTGATGGACGCAGCGTCAAGCTGCTGCTTGAGTGATTTGCGCTGGCCACTAATTCCCAGAAGCGATTCTAACGACTGTTGTTGTGCTGCCATAGCGGGTTACCGGCGAATCGCGGAATACAGATGCTTCTCATCAGGGAGCAACGTTAATTCTGAACCAGGTGTTTCCAGCACGCGAGCGAACGCAAAACACGTAGTCGCGCCACCCCTGCCGCGTTCCTGGGTTCCATTGGTGTAATCAACTGGGGTACCACACTCAATTGATTACCCTATGCCTGGGACTCTGAACAGCCTCGACATTCACAGGGCTGTCACATAGGAAAAATCCATAAAATCTAGTATTTCAAGTAAATCAAGTTTGAAGCATTATGAACTTGCTTACTTGAAATAAACTGGGCCCTCGACTTACTTGACTTACTTGAAATACTTGACTTGATACTTGAATTGAGGTCAGCGCTGCAGAAGAGCAACGCGATCAGATTTACGATACCGTTACAACCGATCCGCATGTAACGATGAGGGACTTGCTTGATTCTGTTGATAATGTTATTAAGAAGCGTTCCCTACGATACCTTCTACGTGAGATGAACAAGAGGAAATGGATGCAGAAGAAACGCGTGGCCCTGACGCCGCTACAGGCTCGCAAAAGGCTCGATTGGGCCATACGATATCAGGGCATCAATTGGAGAAGGGTCAAATGGAGTGACGAGTGTATGGTGCGTCGCGGTCAAGGCATGAGACCTACCTGGACCTTCCTATCGCCTCGCGAGGCCCTACGCGTACAGGATGTGCAGGAAGCTAGGAGAATAGGGGTCATACGGCAGATGTTCTGGGCTGCCTTTGGTCACGGATCTCGTACGCCGTTAGTGCCTCTTGTCGGTAACGTCAATGCTATCGGCATCTATGAGTTATATAGCTTCATCCTACCGTGGTTCCTTCAACCGGGCGATATCTTTATGCATGATAATGCCTCTGTGCATACGGCCCGGATCGTCAAGGCCCTGCTACAAGAGCTAGAGGTCGATTTGATGGATTGGCCGCCGTATTCGCCTGATTTGAACCCTATAGAGAATCTGTGGGCGTTGATGAAGGCTGAGATCTATAGGTTACACCCGGAACTGACTCACGCAGAGGATACAGTTGCTACACAACACGCCTTGGTCTTAGCTGCAATGGAGGCTTGGGATAACCTTGAAGATAGGGTCTTAAAGAACCTCTGTGAGACAATGCCAAACCGCATTAAGGCTGTAATTGATGCAGAAGGTTGGTATACAAAATATTGAAGCTATTCTAATTGACCTAATTAGGTCAAAATTACCATATTAAAGCGGCAACATAACAGCTGCCTGTTCCGGCTAGCCTCGTTGATCGGTACCTCTTGGTGTATTCAAACTTATTGCACCCCACTGTATCACTTTTCATCCTTTAAACTTCTTTTCGAGCTATGGTATAGGGGGCCAGAGAAGGGGGGGCCGGTGAAAGTTTCGGCAAATACTAGACCGCCCTAGGCACAGATAGTACCGTTCGGCTTTTGTTAAAGTTTCGGCAAATACTAGACCGCCCTAGGCACAAGTAGTATAAGTTCAGCTCTAGTTAGAGTTCTATACCTATTATCATCTACAGTATGCCCCTCATTCGGCGTAGCACGGGCACACGGGTAACTAAACAGGGATCTTGGCTCTAGACATATACCGGTAGCGGCTCGTGGCTAGAAAATACTTTGACCTCAGCCACTTGAATAATGGAACGTGATAACCTTTCGTTCGGCCGTTCAAATTTGCCGAAGGACGAAAGTGCCCCGCCGCTGATGCGATGCCGCACAGATTAAGCTTCTAACCAAACCAGAGGTTGTGGGATTTCCTCAACCAGCGCCTGAACCTTGCCTCGAGCCAGAGGGCACGGTTATCGATTCATCCGCATGCTCAGGGTAAGGCTGAAGGGGTCGATAAGCGACAGGAAGAGGCTCAGAAGAAGGCCGATGAGGAGGCCTCCCCGGGAGATGCTGTGAAGACGGCCGAGGAAATTTCTGATGTCAGGCTTTACAAGGCTCGTCTAGCGGCCGGTTCAGGAGCCAGACGTGTCAGAGACATCAGCGAGTATGAGGATACGGCTGCAAAGCTTTAGGATGTTTTACTTTACCTTGCTTCTGCTTCTAGGGCTAATCACTTACCTTGGGTCGACAACTCGTTGAATGGAAGTGAGCATTCTATGGAAGGACAGAGTGGACATGTTGGGACTTGAGGGAAGGACCCTCCATGAGGCAACAACGGCAAGGTCACATTCTCCCAATCACTCTCGATAAT
>JAAOAN010000738.1:0-17527 GCA_013396205.1 Fusarium mundagurra
CTTACCTATTCGCTTGTTAATAACTTCCACGTGCAGCACTGACCCCAAGACATACCCTTTTCTAGGGACTTATTGTGCATATAAAGTCGCATGGCGTGTGTCGTATCGATCCATTCAGTGATATGGTTGAACAGGAAGAGGAGCTTGAGCTTCTTACTGAGCGGGATTATCTCCCGCTCGAGTTGCCCAGTCTGCGACAGTATGTAAGAAAGTGTACAAGATAAGAAATCACGGACAACTGACTTTGCGATTGCAAGACAACCATCCCCAGTGGGCGTTCTATTACGGGATTAGCACGCTAACTATAATGCTCTTATTCTATTCAATGAGATTATCATACTGGATGTACCCATGAAAGTAAATAGTTGAGGACGGTGTGGAAGAAAGCCGAAACACTTAACATTGTAGCAGAATTATCCAAATTTGTCAAGAAAGTTATTAAGATGCATGGGCCTGGTAATAACAGGGCGTCATGCCGCATTTATAAATAAACCTTGAGATTTCTCATGGCGCACTAGTGACGTCTGACGTCATAAATGTATACTAGTAAGTTAACCGTTGCGTTTATCAAAACTATGAATAATTAATACGTATGTGAAGCTCTAGTTTGACGTCATTAGCGAAACCTTTTTAGTGGATAATAATTTAATTTACTTGAGTTAAGGAAATGCATGGCATAGCATCGCCGTGCTATGTCCTGTTAATGGTATTATCATATCACAAGCAAGAAGGTAATAGAAAACCACGTCATTAGTTGCAGCAGGTAAAAAAGAAAGAAAAACAAAAAAAGCGTCTTGGAGAATGCTATCAGCGTACGGTTATTCGCCTCGTAAGCTAGTCTCGCTACTTTGAAGTACAAGAGCAACGCCAGTTGAGGGGGGCCATCTCTCTTCCTGTTTCGACTTGTGGACTGCCACCGTTTACTGCCTGAGGACCCCGGCACAGCCGCATTATAAACTGCAATTATGTTCTCATCCACGAGTCCATCATCAATTAGGCGAATAAATCTGTGCATATGCTGCTTGCTTGTTCTTCAGCCAATTATACCCACGACAATCCGCCGAGGTTGGATTATGGGACCTCAAGTGCTACCAGCACCGCCGATTCGTTGATGATACAGCGTCTGAAAGCAAATAACTTTCCACAGTTAGAGACGAACCCTTTTCAGTAAAGATATAAGGTGTCGGAGATTAGCGAAGACATGTTTAATGGATTTAGGACCATGTCAAACGGCCGCCATTCCGCCTGATTCAATGGCCGCTGCCCAGCCAATTCTAATATTTCCCCTCATTAGGCGTCGATCGAGGCTACCTAGCAAGATGTCACCTCAAGGGCTTTAAGTGGATGGGATTGCTCGGGACCTATCGTCGGAAGTGCGATGGTAGTGGTTGTTGCTAGCACAGAATATCAGAAAGAAAGAACATGCTATCATTGTTGTCTCAGAATCCCCAATTCATCCGGATATACAAGTTTCTGAACGGACCAAGAAGCAGCATAGGCTCTCTTCCAGTATGCCATGCCCTCCTTACTAGCAGCTGCCTTATTGTTCTGTACGTTCTCACTCGTATGGTTTGCATATTCGCTGGATGGAGTCGAGGGATGAGGCAGCAAGTTGTTCATAGGCATTCCAGCACCAACGGTCTAGTGTCATATTTGGGGTTAGGGTGGGAACGACATAATTGCGTCTAGGAAGACTGCACCAAACAGAAATCGCACCGGGCACCAAATATCAGGACATTATTGCGGCACTTGGCAGAGCCCTGTTCGTGGTCAATACTCTAGACTTTGAGCCAGGAATGGAAGCTTACATAGTAACTCGCACAGGGGCTGGTCATCTTAGGGAAAATACCATCTATCAAAGATAGCTTAGTTGTATGTTGATTCTTTAACGAAACGAAGAAGAAAGGTGCAAAATGGATCAAAAGAAAATGAGATCAAGGATCCGCAGGGCCAGGGTATGGAATCTTCCTAGTAAAGCCTTCAACGCAGCACAGCCGGAAGGGTTAAAATACTATCTATAAATTAATCAACGACCCAGCAGCTGTAGTGGATATAATTCTGATGGCAAAATCCGCCAGCTCGTGCCGTTGTGGGTGCGATTGGTTTGGCTGTATTAGTTCGGCAATTCTTGCGTTCAATTGGCGGGTGGCCATTTACGCTAAACGTGGACAAATGATTTTGCCGTATGGAGCCGGCTGCACTGTAATATTGTGTCTACACGGTGGTAGGAGGCTTGTTCTGATGAACCAAGCCAAGATGCTGAACCAATCTCAAACGTCCAGCTATTTGCTGTGGTAGGCGCTGGTTTCAGAAAGTTCGCCATTGCCATGTCATGCCGTTGCAAAGCCGTATGCCTGACACCTTGTTGACTAAATCGTGCATGTGGAGAGCTCCCTGCATCCTAGTTCATGTTTGGTTAGCAACAGGTAGGCAGGCTGGCGATCAATTCAACCATCAACTCAATCCCGTCAATTTTATGGAAGTTGAAGTCACGTGCATCAATTCAATCAATTCCATTTGACACTCCCATTGATTGTTTCAATTCCACCTAGATGCTTTCAACGTTGACCATCGGTTGAAACTGTCGATAATGGCAGTGGTTCAGGGTAGCGCCCAGTCCGTGTAGTCCCATAAGACGCGTCCACGGGACCCCTGCTAATACTTTTGCCCCGTATTTTTGATGCACGTGCCAACTGCACCTAGCATTAGGGGTTTATGAACGCGTCTCAGCTGTCGTCGCGCCCCATGACCCTTGCAGAAAGATCATTTCGTGCATTCTATTCCTTTCCTAATCTTCAAATGGACGCCAACGTACCTGTCAAGTGCCAGAGTCCCGACTGCAGCGCACCTAGTGCTTCACCTAATAACTTGGATGCTTCGCCAGGAGATTGGAAAGCCTTCCCATGGCACAAGTTTCCGGGTTTCTCGATTTCGGAACGCGTTGGCAGGCAGACTTCGTGGGTTTGGCAGCACGGCTTTGACATTCAAGCCCGCGATTCTCCCACGAAGAGGAAATGGGTTTGCAAGCATTGTCTTCGGAAAGCTAAGCCCAAGATGACAGACTTCTCTGCTGTTGGCACCCAGAATATCGAGAAACATCTGTTCAGGGAGCACGGACTTGTCGATAAGTCCGGGAGGAGGAAGCCGCCCGCTCTTTGGAAGGTAAAGCAGGAGAAGACTCCCTCAAGGAACATTGTGGAGATGCTGAATCTTGACACCTCAGACCCTAAAGAGCAAGCCATCGCGAACGCCCTCATACAGCGTTTCGACAGGGACCACTTTCAGAGACTGCTCCTTGAGTGGGTGATCGACGCCAATATCTCTTTTCGCCAGCCCGAGCATGGCCGGCTTCGACGTATATTCGAATACCTGAACCCATCAGTCGCAGCGACGAACGCTCATATCTCTCATGACACGGTTCGAAGGCGAATCATCGACCTTCATCTCCAACAAAAGACATGCATAATCGACCACCTGAGGAGTGTTCCAGGTCAAATTCATATTGCGTTCGATGGCTGGCGTTCAAGGAATCGGCATGCTCTGTATGGGATTGTCTGCTTTTATGTTGACAAAAATGGAGTCCCGTCGAAGTTGGTCCTTGGCCTACCGGAGTTGAAGAATTGCCATTCGGGGGGAAATATTGCAGCCCAGATCCTCGAGATCTTGGAGAGCTATGAGATACTCGATAGGGTGGGGTACATCACGCTTGACAACGCTGGGAATATGGATACAGCAATGGAGGAGATTGCGGAGGCGCTGAGATTCGATCCGAAGAAACGGAGAGTGCGATGCTTCGGCCATGTGCTCAACTTGGTGGTGAAAGCCCTGTTGTTTGGGTACAAAGCTGAGGCTTTTGAAGCAGAAATTGATGGAGAATCTAATTCTGGCGCTGCCCAGCATGAGATCTGGCGAAAGAAAGGTCCCATTGGGAAGCTCCATAACCTGGTCCATTGGATCCATCGGTCTGACAAGTTGACCTATCGTCTCCGTGCGCTGCAGGAAGAATTTTTTCAGCATTCTGACAACCCGAAGATTCGAGCAAGGAAGCCTGTCGACGTTGTTCGCGATAACCAGACGCGGTGGTTGTCGACCCTGTATATGATGCGACGCGGTCTCTTGTTGCGTCCTTTTCTGGAGGACCTAGTTGAGAAGGTCACGCTTGAATTCAACAAGGAATGCCGCAACGGGGCTAGACGGAGGGAAGAGATACCGCTCTGTCTCCGGGAGGAGAGTCTTCTTGGGGAGAAGGACTGGAAAGTAATTGAGTTGATGGACAAGGTGCTGCTTGATTTCGAGGAGGCACTCCGGATGCTCGAAGGAGATGCTCAGAGCCGGGTACGTAAAGGTGGCCGTATTGAGGCATATGGCAATATGTGGGATGTTGCTTCAACGTATGAATTTCTGATGGAACGTCTGGAGGAGTGGAAAGCAGCAGCAGAGAACTACCCGGATCCTGAGCACTTCAGGATAAACATCAACCTAGGGTGGGATAAGTTGAACGAGTACTATACGAAACTGGACGAGACGCCAGCTTACTATGCTTCCGCCATTCTAAATCCGGCCTCACGTTGGGGATATTTCGAGAATACGTGGACCGACAAAGCACAGCTGCCATGGCTTCAGGAGGCAAAAAGAATGGTGAAGACTCTGTGGGAGGAAGAGTATAAATCACTACCGAATGTTTCAAATTCAGATGAGGAACCTCCATTCAAGCGTTTAAAGGCAATGAGTGCTCTCGAAAGACACCGAGCACACAGAACTTCGTCTCTAGCAGGCAGATGTCCTTTGGATAGGTCAGTGAACGCAGACCATGACGAATATGACCACTGGCTGTCGAGTCCGGACGCTAAGAGCGACCCTCTTGTCACGGATCCCATCCAATATTGGTGGGAGAGACGGAAAGATTACCCTCGACTGTCGCGAATGGCTCTTGACCTGCTTTCGGTACCGCCTATGTCGGCAGAGTGCGAGCGTTTGTTTAGTGTTGCTGGGCAAATGGTCTCACCGCTGCGGACTCGACTGGAGGCTAGCACGATAGGGATGACACAGACGCTAAGGTCATGGGTGCGGAATGGCCTAATCGACGCGGTGGATACGTTGGTTGACGTATCAGATGAGGTTGGGAGTAGCATTATATGGGAGACAGAGGAAGATGGGCGAGACGCTGGCGAATAAAGTGTTGGGCATCTCGGGGGGCGTATGAGGTTCAACATGTTCAATTCAACGCCACCAATTCAATTTGCAGATGCGGTGGTTCAACTCCACGGGCCAAATGCTGAGTAAGCTGTCAACGCAACGCCACGCGAGGGCGAAATTGATGGAATTGAATTGATCGCCAGCCTGCAGGTAGGAGGCTCGAGAGGGTTACATGCTAAATTTATGCAAACTGCGCAGCCGACGCCGTTTAATGCCTATTATGCAAGCCCCAATGCCATCATCTAGGTCTATAACGTCGCGATTCGGTTGCTCCCGGATTTACGGAGGCATATCTATAATTCTTAGAGGAATAATCTGAGAGCCTGGGCTTTGTTCTATTATGTCTGTGTTTGTTCACGCTGAAATAACCATGGTGCGCGCATATAAAATGAAGCACGGACCGCGACGGTCTTGCCGGAAAATGACCTTCCCGCAGGTGAATTGGCCTTTATCTGTAGGAAAGCCCCATGCGCCATTAGGGATGCGGCTAAGGGGCCCCCGAGTTACATTTTTAAAGAGTTCAAGTTAGTCGCAACGTCATGCCCACGACATCGCACAGTTCTTTCTGGACTCTGACAAAGCCATCATGGAAGTTCTCAAAATAAAAGCGCTTCTCGGGCAGGAACTGCCAGGACTAGAAGTCGTTATAAGTGATGCGTAATCTGATATGTGAGTGAATCAAGGATAATCCCGACTTCCTCCCTAGGTAGTACGCTATTTACATCGCAAGCTGTTAAACAATAGCTGCTCGTAACAATGTAACAGTATGATGCACGCTCACTGATGTCAGAAAATAGATATCGTCAGCACTAACGATTACGCCACGTTTCAAGATATCATCGAGGGGCTCACGCTTCTTTAACGCCTGCGTGAGTGGCTTATTGTGACCAACCGATGCGCTACTTATGCAGTACTGCTCATAAATCCAATCCAACCAAACAAAGTATCAAACAAATCAAAACAAATGTACTAATAACTCGCTTCAAATCAAACCAAATATCAAATCCCGGATTTGACATATAATTTGAAATATCTGTGATAAAGTAATACTGTGGGAATCGAAGGTGTTATCAAAAAGGTCTAAGTTACATGTGACTGAGAAGAGCATCGGACCATCTTAGTTATACGGTATCAACAATTTGACACACACCGTAGGTTAGCTGCTCACGGGTGGTGGGTGTGCTTACCCGGGGGTTTTCATTGGGCTGACTGGGTTATTGCAACCTCCTCTTGTAAGATATCAGCGTGCCATTTAAGTTGCATTGATTTCAACCTTCCAAGTTCTTTATGAGTGACCTGAGCCACCAAGTCTGACATGAAATAGGCACGTTTAAATACTTCGTAGTACCTATCGCCTGTAGTGTCTAGTGTCCATAAAGTCTCGATTAGGCTAGCAGCAGAAAGATACATTGCAAAGCGAGCAACGGCGCAGCTCGGGCCGGCGAGGATGTTAGAGACAGAGTTGTCTCGCTTCGTTCGGCGGCCTCATGGGGCCAGTCTGAGTGTTTTCAAACAGCGTTTTTATAATAATACTGATCGTTATCTTTGAGACTGAATATTCGTAAGTGACTGAAGATGCATGACGATGATAGAATTTCCAAAGTCACTAAGTCCATACGGATTACCATCAATCCATACAGGGGACGCGTTAGCTTCGTTAGAACCACTTAAACTCAAACGAATTCGCGTAGAGGAACTGATATAACAAGCCAGCCAACCGGGAAGCCAGAATCCCACTTTGACGCGTTAAATTTAATCAGGGTATCATATTGAGAGGCCTTTTTCTGGTGAAAGTGGATTGTGGGGAACCACAGTGATTGTGAGCCAATGGTTATACGTACAAACCACTTTCAGCGAAAGTGGGAGAAGTGATAGAGATGTACACACTCTCTCAAATGGGAAAAAGCATATCAGCATCTTCCAACAACTCGCGCTTCACATTCTCATCCGTCAAAACATCATAAAAGCATATCTGTCTTGAACTAAAACAATCTGCGAGGAAAACCGCATTGGCTTTGATTCAGTTCAACTGTTCTACCCTGTATTTCTCGATGGTTGCGAGCATGTATATTTTCTTCTGAGTGTGCCACATTGCAAGGTTCGAGGGCAAACTTGCCGTCAACGTTCAGCTCGAAATGTCGGATGCTACAATTCAGTCATTCACAGACCGCTTGGAGGCAATTAAGCCAGCACGCAGTGCATGATGGACAGCTACTAATGAATAGTTACCACTGGAGAAAGTCTTCAGCCCAGCGGGCTGACTCACTGATTCGTACACAGCTTATCGTCCTTTCGTTCTACCACGGCATCTTCATCTCCGGCCGGCCCTTCAATTCTACAACGTACTCTGCCTTCCCATGTCGTATTCGCTTGTCCAGCAATCACGCTCCTGAATGGTCTTCATAAGTGGCCTTCAACGTGAGGCCATTGAGAATCATGGCTTGACCATTGAGGGCTGATGTTTCTGAACATGTTCGACTATTTTTCTGTTTGTCTTCCTTCCTCCATTCTTTTCTTCTTTTTCTTTCTCTTTTTTCTTCTTCCTTCTTTTTTTTTTAAAAAAAAAAATAAAACCATTCCTTTTGGGACTGGAATCCACACTCTCATGAGCAAAGGGCTCACATTTGCGTTACTTGTCGCTGGCTGGCCGCTCGAACGAGGAGACGGATTCCTAAAGCTCTGGTTACCGGCCATCGACTTATAGACGCATTCGGGAACAAAGGAACCCTACAGAATCAGACAATAGCAAGTTGTCGTAGCAGTCAACGCACACATAAGCATGATTCTTAGTCGGTCAGCAAGGATGCTGTGAGGTGTGATGTTAGATTTGTAACTCACAGCACTTCGTGTCTTGTTTTTTTTTCCAGCTCGAAGCGCCAACACCAGCGAGAAATACAGGTCTTGAAATACGGAAATGCCCCACATTTTGCGAGTCGGAGGTGACCGCAGCTTCTAAGCTTGTAATTGAGTACCTGACAATGGCTCGGTTTATAAATGGAGGTGCTAACTAGGCATTCCAGGAGGAGCCGCAGTTCTCTATCCAAATAAGCGAAGAGAGCAAAAGACAACATGTGTCAGAATGATGACAATTGCAGATTCGACTAGAGCGGGGTCTGTCATGGCGGAGACGGCAGCGAGCTTGGGCAGCAGCTTTATATTTCAGTCCCTAAAATCACCAGCCCCATCCCCTTACCATATTTTCTTGGCATATGCTTTTCTCCCATCTGCTTTAAATCACTGACTTATTCACTCATGTTTGTCAATCTTGCCCCGGGACACCATTTGCATTGAACGACGTGCCTCACCGTCATAGACGATTGAACCTGCATCATCGGTAAGCCAGAATACGACATCGACTGTACAAAGAGATGAACTTAGATCAGCCCCTTCATCGAGACGAGGTGGATCCCCCTCCGAACCTAATACCCCTCCGTGCAAGACCAGCCGTCGCCTATGTTCTATCTCAGTGAGCCTCTGAAACCACCGGTGCATTTGCCTCTGCCTTGCTCATCCGCTTCGCCGGAGTATTGCTCAAAAACCACATGCTGTTTGGGGCCTTGGAATATGCCGTCTAGCCGGCGGCATCGTCTTTGTATAGTGACGTATCATTATTTCCAGTGGGACAGTGCTAATGTGTACCCTAAAGTGCGCTCGAATAGGCCATGGTAGTACGCCATCAGAATCTCTAGATTGGCATAATTCTCCGGTCCACACGGTATAGAAACTCAAGCTCCAGCAATTTCATTTCTGCGACCTGTGCCCCTAATTATGGCGCAAAATCTAGGATTGAGATCGTTGTGATATATTGAAGTTAGGTTATGTGGTTGTAGTTTGTACGCGGTTAGAGGTTACGGCACCCCCTCCTCTTTAGAGAGGGGACAAACCCACTTTTATCAACCCGCCGGGTACAGACGCTCGTATCTGAGTTGATTGATTTTATGAAATTCTGTAGCTGATTTGGATTGATTGATTTGATTGATATATCTGATTGTTAATCTGATCTGACGGCAGCCCTGCTTCTGAAGCCTCTCGTTATAGATATCCTCAGCCATTGAGGCCACGATTTTATGCCAGGAGTCGTAGAACTTGTTCCAACTTTCCTGCCTTTAAGGATCGTTCTTTTCTTGAGTAAATCCGGGCATAAAATATGCCTAAACTGCTCTGTTAATATGCCATAAGCATAACAATAAGGTTGACTCAGGGAAACAAGAAGAAACGGCATTCGTACAAGCAAGGTAGCGATCTGTAAGTATCACAGATGGAAGAGCTACTCCGTGAAGCTCATATATACCCCGTAACTGCCCAAGGGCCCAAATGAAGCCATTCTCTTTCTCGCCGCCAAGGGATGCAGATGCAACACAGAAGGATCGTTGACAAGCATCAATACCGACTATAACAAGAAGAGGCGTCTTATACTTTATTGGTCTTATATACAGTCTAATAGAAGCACTTCAGGTTATGATTTAAAGTATTGAGATTTAAGGTATTGTAGTGATCTTAGATGTGCAAATAGTACTGCTGTAACTCTGCCCCTCTCATCAAGGCATGTTTAACTCCAGAAGCCCTCGCCATTAAGCTCATCGGCAGGGGCACGTATATTACTTTGACCTCTAGCAAGCTCTCGTTTACCCCGTGCAATGCAATTGTAGATATACTGCTGCGTAGCAAGTGTATCTGAGTTCATATGTAAGTAGGATCTAATCTCCTTTGGCGCAACGTCGGCATTGGCGAGTTGCCAGACTTTTGATACATCGAGGCTTGCTAGCTGACGATGTTGTGGATGTGCTGCTTCATTGAGACTTGGTTTCATGATTGTGTTTATCAAAACCAGCCCCAGGACGATGCTTTAGACTCTATGTAGTCTTACATAGGCTTCCTTTGCTATGACAGAGAAGGCATCCTGTACAACGTGTTGCAGTCTCTCGCAGCCGTTCCTGTGGGGTACGAGGGGGCTTTGTGCCACGGTTACATACGTAGATAGCTCCAATTCTTCTACTAGAGGTCTTTAAAGAGTTCTTGACCGAGAATGCATAGCCCCGTGGTGCTGCCCAAGCATTGATTGCTGTAACAAGCTTCTTCCGTGAGCTGAATTTGCCTTCAGGAGGAAGGGAGTCATCAGGAAAGTAACGAGAAGCGTCAATTGGGTTCATTATAGATAAGGAAAGGCACGGTAAGTTGAATTGGTATCGCAGAAGCTGTTGATGGTTGAATTGAAGGGATTGAAATAAGGTCACGTATGCCTCTTACATAACAGATATTATTGGCACAGCTAGCTGTGCCTGTATTACTCGCCCCAGGACCCTGAGCATGTGACGTAGCCGATCTGTCGACCTGGGTGCGGCAGGAGCTTTCAATCCGGCCCACGCCGAATGATATGAGAGCAATTAAAATGACTTGCTGTGAGTGGCTGGTTCTCATATCCCAAGGGTAGCACTACAACATTCTTTTTACGCCCTGTGCGTCATCCATCGCTGTGTTGAACGTCAACTGTCGCAGCGGAGACATCCCTCATAGCATGTAGCTCATCATCCGTGCGTCATGTTGGCAAGACCAGGTGGGTACATGAGTAGAGCAGCCAATATCAGAATCACCTTGATGTGGTATTTCGAACGAGTCTATTCATCTCTTCAAAATGTCGTCCATGCGCGCCCTCGTATCTCCCCAGCTCCGAACCCTTCTCCGGCCGAAAGTCCTTCGTGCTTCGCCGAGATTCATGCGAATCCAGACCGCCGCGTTATCATCGGCCATCTCAGATGCTATCATCCAGGACCACCGCGAGCTGGAAAAGTACTACAATGAGGTCATAAACTCTACTGACCATGGCCATCAGCAACGACTTGGGAACCAGTTCGTCTGGGAACTCGCGCGTCACTCCATCGGCGAGGAGCTGGTAGTCTATCCTGCTTTTGAGAAGTACATGGGGCCCAAGGGTCAGGAGATGGCAGACAGCGATCGTCAGGAACACTACAAGGTAGGACCCAGAATGAACCATAGATCAAGAAAAACTTATAACTTTGAATTAGATCAAGGAACTTCTCAAAGAATTCCAGAACATGAAATCCACGGATTCAGACTACGTGCCGAAGCTCAAGGAACTCTGGGCGCCGCTCTGGCAGCACATCCAGGAGGAGGAGAAGCTTGATTTGCCGGCCCTTGAACAATCGCTCAAGGCCCAGGGTGAGGAGACGGAGGCTTTGGCGAGAAGGTTCGACCGCACAAAGAAATTTGTGCCGACACGCAGCCATCCCTGGGCAGGCGAGAAACCACCGTTCGAGACTGTCATGGGTCTCATGGCTGCGCCTATGGACAAGTTAGCTGATATGCTTCGCAAGTTTCCAGACCAGAGCAAGCCATGAGCTCTATGCCAGCAGAGTGGGGAAAAGTTGCCGTTTCAATTCGTCAGATAGGCCAAAGTCAGTAATAATCAAGATATTTTAATATTTTTATATACACGGTTACTTCTCGCGCCTCAATCTCCTGCTAGAATGAAAAGCCACAATCCAGATCGACAGTCTCGTAGCTCGGCAAAATGCCACTGGGAAGCCGCCACTGTCCAAGCTTACACCCAAGGAGATCGCCCTCGTAGTATTCCGTATTCGCCTTTCCACTCCTCCAAGCCTTATTTCTGTATGGAAACTCTGCCTACACGTGGATCAGTCTCAGTGACATCGTGAATGCTGAGTCTGAGGTTTACAATATCTCCCTCTATCGGTTGCCGCTGGGAAAGATAGTCGCATACATCGTTTGGTGCATAGCACCGGCCTGGGCGTCAATGCAGATGGAGCCCTGATCACGCCACTCCTCATCGTGGTCAAAGACGAAGTAGCCTTTGTTGAGACCGTGTGACTAAGGTGGTCTGATCTGCTAATGGCTGGGATGTGGATACTATGTAAGGAGCTATGCCCCTCACGGATATATGTAACTTAGAACTAACAACAACACAATCAACCCATTTCTGCTTCAACAGTGCCCAACTCATGTCGAAGCAGCAGCGACGAGGCATTTAGGCTCTGTGGAACATCTATTCCTCGCGGTGATGGGGTCTGTGATTATACGTTGCGTGCTAATGAACGCAAGATCTCGTGGGGCATTGAAGAGTCGTTAATCGAGGAAAATGTTTCCGCGAGCTACCGATTATCATTGTCCAAGATCTGGTCATAGGCCCTCGCTTTCACTCGCGTCCTTATTGTCGTCCTGGCAGCGTCGCCAGATTTTATGCTGCTGTTCCTATCCGATCTGCTCGGGGCATCAACATCGGTGTTCTGTGTGTCATCAACTCTGTGCCAGGCGCCAATTGGGACGAAACGCATTCCATTATTTTGCGTGGCCTGCCAAAAACCATTATGGGTCATTTTAGAAGACAACCGTCTTAAGAATGTGAAGAGGCATAACATACAAATAAGCCTTGGTCTTAGACGCTCATAGATGAGCAGAACCATGTTACTCACTTCCAATCCATTGAGTTATCATCATCAGGCTTACACATTCCCTCGTGAGCTACCTAGTATATAGACCACACTCATTAGCACTTTTCTAGACTCTAGCTCACCAGCTATCAATAAAACTTCTTTATGCCAATAAAGCCTAACACACGTTTACTTGCCCATTAAGAGACGTCACGCCCTACAATCCTGCCAACATAAACCCTATAACGTTTTAATTCATTCGTTGGGAAACACAAGCATACATTTTAATAGTGATTTCTTTAGTATAGCGTACACGATAAGCGAGCGAAATAGATAAGCGGGCGAAACAGCATACTGTGCAGCTAAAAATAGCCTACCCAAGAGTATCTTATCGCTTTAATAAAATAGCTAAAAATTTAGAAGAAGATACTTCTGGCCTTAGTTGTAGAATAATGCTGAAGATAAGTCCGGCTAACCGGAAGACCGAGCTACCAGATAGAGAGCTGTCTCAGCAATATCACAACGCCTCGGATAGGTCATTACCGAACAAATAGAAATAGGGCCAGAACTCAACCATCAGAGAAACAAGAAAAACAGGAGAATACAGATTTTTACTCTAATGTTGGACAGGTAAACCTGGACAGTGGCGGGAGATTGTGGTGGCTACTAGGGGTCAGAGATACCGGAGCACAGTCGACTAATGAAGTTTCGTGGAGTTTTCTCCGGTGAGATTAAGCTAGGACATTCTCTTCCAAGTTAAAGCCTATAAGATATGAGAACAATTACGTCGATAATACGAATTACTAACATCATGAGACCAGCTCTGATCAATTCTCTCTCAACTTTAGCTTTTCCTGCTAGCATGGTAGGAATAGAGTGTATATATAGCTATCCTTCAAACAGGAATAATGGAAGGATCATATTTATTAGGGGTTTTTGGAAAGGTATGGTGGTTCTCAAAAATAATGCGACTAAGTAGATTTAGGTATTATTAGTAACGATAATATTCTTACATATTAAATTATATAATAACTATAGAACAAAGGCGTATAACTTATTCTTACTCAGGTTGCTCGTATCAATTATATCACTGAATTACTATGTTTCTATGCTTCCCTTGTGCGTCAAGGATAGTCCCTACTGCCTCAACCCAGTTCTGTCGCGCCTCCATAATGGCGTGTAACACCATCTCCTCCTTGAACGGCCACTTGTCGGCGATCTCCTTACTTCCACACATGCCGCACTTAACGAACTGCTCCGGGCCGCCCATGCATCAGCGCGGTGGGCGTATATGCCCTGTACTTTGATTGGCTGCCCGTAACCCATGCTGTCCAGGCTGTTATCGATTGTCTGCAGTACGTAGTGCAGTCGGTTATTTCCATTAGGGAAGACTACGGCGCCGTCCGGGCTTGCCAGTAGTGACTCGATATTCTGGGTAGTGTCAATTCCGATGAGAAATACCTGCCCTGCAGGTGTCTGGGCGAAAACAAGGGGGCCTTCATCGTGCTCCCACGGTTCGGATGACCGGACAATGAACTCGGTAAAATCTTCTGGTTGATAGTTGAGTCCCTGAAGGGCTGAAGTAGCGAAGGCTCTGGCGGCTTCGAGGGCGCTATGCGTATCAAGGACGTAGACGGAGCGAGCGGCCCCTGAAGGTTCTTTGTGGTAGTCAATCACTGTGAGGACAGTGTGGAAAAGGAGCTTCGGGACGTCGTCAGCCGCCATAACAAGTATTCGTTCGTGTTTCTTAGATAAATGTGTTCAATTCGTATAGTAAGTAAAAGTGCCTAGTAGCGTACATGACGAACGCAAGAGAAAAAGATATTGGGTGTTATATGAGACACCGCTTAATTCTAAGCCGACTGCTGTGTGGCCGGTCGCATCATGTCTATTCATATGCACATTCCTGGATCAAGTCATGACTCTGCCTTGCCATACGGCAGCGGAATATTCCGAAGTGTAAGAAGAAAGCTTAATCAGGCAAGGGTTAGCACGGAGAAATTGGATATGCAATACCGTCAAAGGCTTGTTAGTCAGGACTGGTATTGACTTTAAGAAGGAGAGAATGCTCCGTGGCATCTCACGTCATCTAAAGGGACAACTGGGTTTCTAAAGTCTAACCTACATAAAAAGCAAGCTAACCACCTTATCAGGATCTAACTAGCCTAACTACCCTCAATACAAAAGATGCAAGGTCAAGTCGAGGGCAACGCTTATAATGGGTACATGCAGGGCATAACGGCAAGGAGGAATTGCCATTGTCAGTGTCATTTCTACTAGAAGACGTAATTAATTGAGTTTAAAGATCGCTCTCTGTTTTGCCGTTCTTAATAAATAGCTCCTAATTATTACTACTTTCACTGACTTAGAAAGTCTTACAAGTACATTAGATTTATTAACGTCATATAGAACTCAAATTCATAATCTCGCATTAAATGTTTGTGTGCTTCTGACTTCAACTGCCGTGCGTCATATTGAGCTTATGTTCATGTGACAATGACAACTTATTTTTCGAAATAAACTGTCAGTTATCAACCATTCGTCATTCCGGGGGCAGAAAGCCACATCTCATATTCTTCTAGGTAAGAGGCACGCTCGACGGTGAAATCGTGATAACTCTTACGTAGCAGGACATTGCAACCTTTTCGCCCCAGCCACACTTGACACGTGAATTATTACCAATACGCACCCCGTGAAGTGAATCATTGGTTAGAGCAGCAAGGCACCGCCTACGTCATAGACTGGGTTTGTCTATGACAGACGGCTACGCACGAATTAATGACGAAGATGTGATGTGCTCGATGTAAGTCTAATCTTGGCAGATGCAAGTGCCACGTCGATAGGCAGGCTACGACGAGAGACTCGGATTTATTAGAAAAGGGCTGGAATCATCGGCTTCCGCTCAATCTTCCCCCGTTTACATGCCATCTACTTACAACCTACGCGAAACCCAATATCATTTTATTCGGGTTAACACGGCCCCAATAAGGCCATATCAACTTCACGACAACATTGAGTAACTTCATCACCGCAGCTATGGACTTGATCTACTCCCGCAATGACGCTCTCGACGTCAACCCTCAGGGCGGCCAATCTCATCTCTCCGAGGGAGGTTCCGACTGGCTCTGGGCCGTTATGGCTTGCTTTGCCTTCGCCTTCGTTCGTCAACTCTGAATCTTTCCGCCGCGAAACTTCTAGCTAACCACACGACCAACAGCTCGTCTACTATGCCCTTAGCTTCCGCCCGCATCACGGGGAGAAAATCTTCCATTACCTCTTCTCCATCGCCCTGCTCGTCGGCGCTATCTCCTACTTCGCCATGGCCTCCGGGCTCGCATATTCCGTCATCCCAACGGAACTTTATACAAGAGACGCCGCGACGTACCAGATCTTCTTTGCCAAATATATTTTCTGGGTCATCGCCTTCCCCATCGTCATCGTAGCTCTTGGGCTTATTAGTGGCGTGAGCTGGGCAACCATTGTATTCAACGTCTTTCTGGCTTGGATCTGGTAAGTCGAGCTTTTCTGATATACAGATTCATTCAAGGATGGATCAGCTGATTGTTTTCAATAGGATCATCTCGTATCTCTGCTCTGCCTACACGGCCACCCGGTATAAGTGGGGATTCTACGCCTTCGGCACTGTCGCTTACCTCCTGCTCGCCTTTCAAACCATGTGGGCAAGCCGCTCCTCCTCTCGCCGCTCCTCTACTGACCGCTCGTCCGTCGACCGCGACTATACCATGCTCGCTGGCTTTGTCAACCTCCTCTGGCTCTTGTACCCGATTGCCTTTGCCGTCTCGGACGGTGGCAACGTCATCAGTGTCACTCGGAGCCTTATTTTCTTCGGCATCCTTGACCTCCTCCTCTTGTGCGGCACTGCTTTTGCTTTCCTTTTCCTCGTACGTAGGTGGGACTACGGTCGCTTACACCTAAATTTTACCCAGTATGGCCGAGTTGGCTCATATGGAAGTGCCGTGCACCCTGAGAAGGGACGTGTGGGCATGCACCCGCCAGCTGGCACTGCCACGACTGCGCCTGACGTACAGTAGTATGAGCTGAACTGTCTAAGATAATGGATAGTCGAGGGAGGGCGACTAAGTGGGAAGAGTAATTAATAATTCCTTAGGAAAGGGTAGGATAGGGTATATATGACGTGTATAACAAGCGAGTGTCTCACTAGGATTTGCGTCTTAAATCGCGGTTTTAAAAGTACTCTTAAAAATCTACCCTCAGCCTAAAAACGGCCAAGGTTTTCAAATTCATTTAATTAGTATAAAAGGTAACATACACGATAAGCAAGCCGGACATATAAGCTTGCTGGTCAAAAACCCCCTAACCAACAGCGTATCTATATTGATTCTTGACCACCAGGTATATGACAGTCAAATAGAGAGGCTAATACCCTTCTTGCTCTTCGGGCTTATCGAAATGACCCAAAACTAAGTTTCTGACACCCTGCAAAGCCCTATCAAGCCTATTATAGTACTCTCTTTAATCGAGAGAATGGCATTATTACGCATACGACTAAACCGCTAAATCACGCAAGTTATTTAATCTAGAATAATAAATTATAACGTACATGATAAGCGAGTGGACTAGACCAACGAGTGGAACCAAAATCTCAACCTTTGAGATAGACATCACCATAAAAACAACAAATTATCCGATCAATTAAAACTAATCACTATACTCTTCCCCAGATATAACGACAACTATTTGGCATGTTCTTCTATTATGACCTGTCTTGCCGCATGTTCCACAATGCCTTTCCGTGATTTGTGCCGACCCCCTTTGACTACTACTTCTCGACGATTCGGCCACTGCATGCGTATTAATATCCTTCTGGCCAATTGCTTCCCTACCTCCCTCTAGAGTCATCTTCCCTCTTTTCTGTAGGTATGTCCTTTTTGCCCTCCGCCGCC
>JAAOAN010000740.1:0-22239 GCA_013396205.1 Fusarium mundagurra
CTTATTTTTTAATTTAACCTTTAGGGCCTTATATTAGCTAATTTACTTATTGCTAGATTTAAGCCTAATAGTCTAATTAGTTATTATTCTAAATATCTTTAGTAAGCACTAGGCTTTCCTTCTTAGTTATACTTATAGTAGTTTTTTCTTATAAATAAGACTCTTAATTATTAGAAAGCCTTATTTTTCTATTATATTTAGAAGAAGGGAAATTCTATATTTAAATCCCTCAGCTTCTGATATCTTGCTAAGGTTTTACCTAGATACAAGCGATCATTTCATTCTCCCAATCTGACAATATTAAGCATATAGAGCAATGAGCACCATAGCTAAGGATGTTTATTATATCCCCGCTCTCTCTCTAATTAGCCTTTACGTTAAGCTGCATGAATATATGGCTATGTCTATTAAGACGCATCAGATCATTCAATTCAATACTCAAATATACACACCCTATACTTGTACTTATTTAACTGTAGTTAGACTCCTACTAGGCCCTGCCTTTTCCTTCTCCGCTGATGTCGTACTTCCATGATGGTCTTTAGCTCCAAGCTCAAGGTCATGACTGTGCAAAGACTCCCCTCTGCCTTCTATACTTCCTGATCCATGGGCATGGGCTTCGCACGGACCAAGAACATAAGCATCTTCTCCATGGACTGCATCATCTCCCAAGAGCAGTTGCTCCTCGGTCATTCTAAGTGGAATTCGCAGCACATGCTTGATAAAGAGCATGATGAGGCTGGTCCACACAAGGTTCCAACCGATGATGAAACATGCACCCGCCATTTGGTATCCAAGCTGGATGCCGTTACCAGCGATGGCTCCTCCGGGATTGGTCAGACCAAAGGCTGCGCAACCATCCACAGTAGCCCAAAGACCTGTACCAAACCCTCCGACAACACCGGCCACCATGTGAGTGTGCATGACACCAAGTGTGTCATCAAAGTTGCGCTCCAGAAAGGTCATCTTCTTGGCCAAGATGTTCATGGTGAACCACGGGACGGAGCCTGAACCAACACCGAGAAGGATCGCGCCCCAGCCTGCGACAACACCAGCGGCTGGTGTAATAGCAACAAGCCCAGTGATCATTCCCTGCACGGCTCCAATGACGGAAGGCTTCTTGAAGTATGCAATATCCAGGCCCGTCCAGACAAGAAGTGAGACTGCAGTGCAAAGATTCGTGTTCAACACAGCGACTCCTGCGTCGGCGGAAGCTGCGTAAGGATCACCACCGTTGAAGCCGTTCCAGCCGACCCAGAGGATACCCGCTCCGATGAGTACTGCCAGAATGTTGCTTGGTCTGGCATCTGCGCGATCGCTGCTGAGTCGTGGTCCGATCCAGTAGCTACCGATGAACCCTGCTGTGCCCGACGAGAGATGGATCACGTATCCTCCTGAATAGTCGATAACTCCAAGCTTGAAGAGGAAACCTCCTCCCCAGAGTGAATAAGCGCCAACAGTGTAACATAGAGTCAGCCACAGAGGAACATAGATCATCCAGGCGTAAAAGTTCATCCGACCGAGGAAAGCTCCAGCAGTAATGACCAATGTAATGGCGGCAAAGACGAATTGGAAGTACACCATAGTAGCCATGGGGAATTGTTGACCAACGCCAATGGAAGGGAGGTATGATTGCTTCAGCATCGTGTCAATGCCGAGGACATTTCCGGGTTTGGCAACGAATGGAAGCATATACTCTCCAAAGGAAGCCTTGTAGCCCCAAAGAACCCAGCAAAGGAGTACAGAGGCAAATGCGTATAGGGCCATGAAGGCGCTGTTGATGGCCCATTTTCGTTTCATGATTCCGGCGTAAAGGACCAAAAGACCGGGGATCGACTGTAACGCGACGAGGGAAGCGGCTGTGAGTTGCCATGCATTGTCACCTAGGAGACGTCAGCCACTGAATACTCAGACGAGAGACACTTGCCCTCTCGGATGATGATGTGGTGTCCTATCACTTACCACTTCCAACACCGGCTTTGGGGTCTGGAGTCCACCAAACGACGGATGACGCTGCTGCTGCAGCCGAAGCCGTGGTTGTTGCCATAGCTCACGATATCAAGCACTGTACTGCGGACAAAGAGAGCACTGTCTTATGACTTTCCAGCGCAGACCAGTGAAAAAGTCCCAAAGTACCGGGAATAATATTTATGGTCTTCAAGATCTGCAGGTAATGGCGTCTTGGTGGAGTATTTATTCTACGTCTCATAGAGAATTAACTACATGCATGTGCAAGCTTTATCATAGTTAATATCCAGCATGTGTCAATAGTTTGATAATGGGGATTTACGTAAATTGAAAGTTATCGAGATTGTCGATAGCTGTAGAGCGAAAGCGACGTGGGTTTGTGCCGAGTTGCCGCAATTGTGTGTGCTATGTTAAGCTTCCAGCCAGAACAAGGTTATCGCAGCATTGTGGTTGGCAATTGCGTGTCACCCATCAGCCTTCAAAGGTTAGAACAATTTTTGGTTATGCATTGTGAAGTAACCTTGATTGTGTTTGTCATCTCTTAAGCTTTAGACTATATGCTTGAATTAAATCTGACATTTTGCTTATCTGCTGAAGCTGATGATCTTTTCAAGGATTTATTCCATGCAGATCTGTAAACCAGTTAAATGGTAATGAGATTGCCCATGGGGAAGCGGCTTGGCAAAAGCTTGTCCCAGTCTAAATATAGATACAAGATCAGACCAGTCATTGTAAATTGCTCAATATCCATACCTTTGATATCTTATCTCGGCTTAAACGGCAGCTACATTACTGTGGCTTATGGACTGATAAGATACGTTCAAGAGTACTCTGAGAGTCTGATAAGATATGGGAATAGATGGTGGTGTGTCGTCTAGGGTGGAGGCAGTTAGGCCAGTAAACGACGTTTGTCTTATCAGACGCTAGTACGTACCCAGCGCTCCATAGCCGACATTGCCGAGTTTTGACGTCAAATTGAGGATTTATTAAGAAATGTACGGAGTACAAGCCCTGTAATTGTCCTTCATTAATTCACAAGACCAATGCCTTGCACCATTCTATATTGTTGAATATTTTCAAGCACCACTTGTCGTCGTTCGGCGTTTTCTGTGCGTGATTGCAAGTTATACGTCCCTATCGCCAAGAGAGCTAGTAGAGACTTGCGCCTAGTGCTGGCCATCATTGGTTTAAGAGATAATTATTTGCAGACGCTCTTCTAATGGTGAAGTAAATCAAACTTGCTTGGCTGTAAAGTGGCATAATGTTAGATAATGCTCTATATTTGCTTGTACCAGCTTTTCTGTAAGCGCTTACCCTGGACTGCCAGAATGCTTATTAGGTTAGTCAGATTTAATCCTTGCCCTATATGGAGTACCCCGTCACCGTATATAACCGCCTATCTGTTCCATCTCTGCGCTGCGACGGGTATTGTTGTATTATTGGATTGATAAGAACTGAGGGAATGTGCTACTTGTATATATTCGAGACCATTGACTCATTCCTCCGCATAACGAGTTATCTCACCGGCAAGGTATGAGACATCCAAAACTTGACAAACCCATAGCTTCCCAGATTCCCGATCTTTATATTACAGCATATCTGGACGTTGTGACCCATCTAGGAAATCCTCAGAGCGGCGCTACTGACCTCTTTCTCCTCCGGCGCCCCTGTTTCCTGCACGCATCCTGTATCCTCTACAGAGTCTTGTCTTGGAACCTCCGTAGGATACAAGCTGCTTCGAACCGCAAGGTCTGTCATACTTTACAGCACTATCCCGTACAGGGATGCCCCAGCACCCAAGTAGCCAATCATCCCCTCCCAAAGCCATACGTAAAAGGTGTAGCTTGTTGTCTGCCTGTCTCGCCCTCTTAGCCATTGAATCCCGTTGATAGAAATCGTCGACAAAATCGACAATGCGCTCGAGCGAATAGTCTAGCAGGATCAGGGCAGCGCTGACGCAAACGATGACAAGCATCCCACAAACACTGAAATTCTGTACCTCGCCGACGGCCTGTACCAGCTGGTTGGTGCATTGATCCCGCTGATAACGATTCTTGGGCGGTTCAACGTATCCGAAGGCACCTAAGTCAGCGGTGTTTGAGGCAAAATCGACCACGGACGCCTGTAGCATGGCAAGATTAGTCTGAAACCAACCAATCACCTCTGTCTTCCACTGATCCTCCGGTAGGCCGAAAGAGACATGCCCGGTCACCATATTGTTGGCCCAGAGCGCCGCTGTGCCAAGGTTTGCCACAGTTGTGTATGTGTTCGACTGTGCTAGGGAATAGAGAATTCGATCAGCTGTCGAGAGCTGGGCTGTACTAAAGTTCAGGGTAGCACTCGTCAAACTGTTTACAAGGCTGAGAATACCGGCTGGAGAAGTGCATGATGCAATGGATGGATTGCACAGAACATATTGATCGGCGCAAACCAACGTGTCGACGTTGCGATCAGAGACAAATATAGTAAGACCCTGATAGGTTATATTTTGGGTTCCGTTGGCGGAGAACCATGGATCATTAACTGGAGCCAGGTAAGCAATGTTATTTTGACTCAAGAAATGAACAGTGACATCGGCGTCAGTTGGGTTAAAATCCGGGATTGGTTTCCAAAGCAAAGAGTTGCTCGACAAGCTGCTATTGGCGAAAGTAGGATAGGACCTTGAGACATATCAGCAGGAGAAAGAACACAACAGGCCATTTCATCTTGTTCTGGAGACTGTGAGAATAGAAAATTGGGGCAACATACTGTATCAAATAGCCGATTCCAGTCTTATTTCCGATTGCTCTGTTGTACCTGTACGTGTAATCTGTCAAGCCAAAAATTGGCCCAAGGAAAAATTCCATGAAAGCGCCATCTTCGTTTCGAGTTTCCTGGATGAGGTCGTCCGTGTGTACTGGAGAGCAAGTTAAGCTCAACTGGATACTGACTCGATCTTCGAACTTGGCATTTATTCCTAGCATCTCATGGGAGTCTAGGAAGTCGGACGTGATGCTAAACGCCTGATCGGGGCCTGGAATGCAGCGATTATGGGCTGGGATAGGGCAAGGTGCGGAACTGCTAATGTTGTATGGAAGAGTTGGCCGGATAAATATCGATGGAGCTGTCGAGCTGCTAGTGTTGGCATAGAAGTTGGCGACGTGGCTGCGGGCCCGACGGGTGTCGTTTTGCCCTTTCGCTCCCATCGCGCTAAGTGCGGGGAGATCATTTCCGCTAGTGGTATTGAAGAACCAGAATCCGCAATCTTTTGGCTGTACTCGTGCAACGACGGTACTGTAAGCTTTGTTGGCCACTCTCGAAGTGAATAGCGCGGCGATGGCGAAGCCTGCTGAGACGATCAAAGCCGGAATTGCCACAAAACACGTCTGCTTCACGATTGGCTTTTTGCAGCTCTTTGCCCAAGCTTGGTGGATCTTGAGAGCCTCCCACAAAGTCTGAGTAGCACCTGCAGAGTTCCTCAGGCTGACCTGGTGTTGAAGGTCGAGAACAGTAGGGCTTTCGTTCCTCGCCTTCCGATCATGAAGAGCGAAAGCGACGATGTTCCAAAAGCTTGAACCTGCGATGGTAACGAGGATGGTTAGGCCTGAGAGGAGGAGGTTGCTGTAGTTGAGCGGCAAGGTCAGAGTGGCGGCCAGGGTTGTTGTTTTTGAGTGGTCCCACCACAGCCCGCTTGCGATGGCAACCATTTTGAAGCCTGAAAGCTACTTCGGATATCGATTTGTATTTTAAAGGTTTCGTTTTGTTGAAAAGCGGGTTCCAAGAAGTTGGTCTGTAGAGGACCGAAATGTATAAGGAAAGCCATAAGATGGTGACGGGAGTACATTGATACGGATAACATTTAGCTAGTTTTAATAGCTGACGGACATATGGCTGCCAGCTGTTGTCATTTGACTGACTCTTGGGAAAGATGCGGTGACTGGTAACGCCGTGGCGTTGTTATGTTTTCAACACACCATGATGCATTACCAGGATCTCGTAGTTTAGTGTCTAATAAAACCCCGCTCTAGTCAAGCCAAGCTGAGCTCTACCTAGAGCTATACCAATCAAAACCCTGCCAGCAGATGGCGTTCAGGATGGGCGTTTGCGGCTGGAGTGGCCACTTCTAACAAATGCAACGAGGCTTGCAGGGTATGTAATACGAGTTGCTCCTCAGTGGTTCGCTTGCGTTTCTTTCATTCATTGTGGAGCAGCGGTTGGTGAGGCGGCTTACGCAATTCTGCCTCACGGGGCATTCTTTTATCAATTCCCTATGCCATTTCTTAATAGTATCAGTGTTCTTGTCTCACATATCCAGCTTTTTGCACTCCAATTCAGTAGGTGGACCACATGACATGTAGCAACCTTGTAGCTTAAACGCCCAACGAAACATGCACTGTCTTTGATTCGTGATATTGGTCGCGATCCCGTCGTCTTCAGTAGTGGCAATCGCTAGGGATCGCGGAAGTCTCAAGATGTTGCGATGCTGATGCAATTACAGCAGACATCACGGCAGGCTGAATGAAATGAATATACGTCGTTGAGTACGAACTCTTTTAATCACGGGTGTACATGATGTCCTGCCAGCTCATCCGAAGGCTGTCTCATAGCCTGCAGTACTTGTTATTAATTGTTTGTAGTTAGATATAAAGTAAGTTCCAATGCCTTCTGTAATTTATCTCCATGCCCATCCTTCCTCCCTTCACCTCGCCAGGCAATAAATCCATCAGGCCGAACAAGGATAGCCTCACCTTCAGAGATCCTACAGATACGACTGAAACTGCCATCATAATCCCTCAAAGTACCGCTGTCCTTATTGATGCTGTAAGAGTCTATTTCAGGCGTGATGCCTTTGGCCGCTTCAATCCAAGGTGATGATTGACCAGTGGTGAAAAGAACGAATTTCGTTTTGATCAAGTCCAAGGTAGATATCTGGGAATTGTCTCGTGCAAGTTGCACATGTGGCAGCCGGCTTCCTGGTAGTACAAGTGGTGCATGCGGGTCTTCATACTGGTCGCTGTTGGGGTTTTGGATGTGCGGAGCAACAGCAGAAGGATAACGATAACCTATCTCGCATACAATGTCCGGAAGTTCTGGCTCATCTGGGACCTTGCGAAACACTCGTTTCTGAAGCCTAGAGTAGGCCTGACGCATCATAAATCTAGCTACTGGCCGTCGCTCGGTGTCATACGTATGGAGAAGCGAAGGGCTAGCTTTTTCTCCCAAAACATATGCAAGCTTCCATGCCAGATTGTGAACATCCTAAGGGAGTCAGCGTGCCTGAATGCTTTCTGATGCTTGAAATCAATTTACCTGTATACCGGTGTTGCCACCCATCCCACCAGTCGGGGGCATCACATGTGCTGCGTCTCCCGCAATGAAGACACGGCCATTTGTGCTCATGAAGCGCTCGGCGTTGAAGGCGGCTACCGACCAGTATGAAATGGAGTCGACTTTGATATCGATATCCTCCTCGATGCCGCTCGCCTCCTTGAAATATTGCTTCGCGTCTCGTTCGGAGACCGAGTCCGGCGAAAAGGACCTTTTATCTCCTGCTCGTGTGACGATCATGAATCCAGCCTTACCACCACTTTCCAGGCGGAAGCCAGCATCGATAGCAGGGTTAGAGATATAAGTGACGCCATGTTTAGCACGAGTTCCAAGGTATGGCGTTAGATCGGCTTTGAAGTTGATAGAAATACTCTCGCCGAGGACGCCCGGACCTTGCCATTCGATGCCCTCTTTTCTCCTTGTTGCACTCCTATTTCCATCGCACGAAACCAGATATTTGGTCTTGAATTTCCTGTACCTTTTTGATTGAACGTTTTGCACCACGACGAGTACACCGTCTGGAAGTTCTTCATAGTGAACGACGGTCTCGCTAAACTCCTGAGTGGCACCGAATTCCTTTGCTCTTTTGCGCAGAAGCGGCTCAAACATGTTCTGTGTCAGCCACAAGCGGCGACTTGGGCTGGCCTTGGCTACTTCTGCTGGGTCGCTTTCTTGCATACTTGCCAGGACTTTGCCCCCAACTAACTTCTCGACGATGAGCATTCCAGCGTCGAGATCAAAGTTGGAGGCGCTTTCTGAGCGCAGTTCATCCTCAAGACCTAGTTGGCGGAAGATCTCGACGGAGCGCAGAAGAAATAAGGCTGCGCGGGGGTGTATAGCAGTAGAAGGATGGCGGTCGAAAGACACAGACTTGATACTAGAAAAGGTCAGTAATGTAGACACAGGAGTTGAGCGACAGAGCCTTACCCATGGTATCCTAGCAGCACGCCCAAAGTCATTCCTACCATGCTTGACCCGATGATAATAACGGGCCATTCTTCTGGCTCTAGTGGAATTTCTGAATGATCGAACGTCCCAAATTCGAACAAAGTCCTGTGAGTCTGAGCGATTGGAATTGTATCATCGACTTGGTTCGGTCCGTTAGGGCTGGGATACTCATCATCGGAAGGCATCTTGGGCTGTTTCTTAGAGCCAAATGAGACAAAAAATGCAGATAGGTATTAGATAAATTCTGAGTCTGAAGGATATAACATTATTCAGGATTCTTTTATCCTAACTAAGTGCTGACTATACGTAGCGGCGATTATTACTATTCCGTGCCGTGCCAGTTGTCGGTGTTTACATCCTCCACTTTCGCCGACTCCACATCCCGAATACTCCTCCACTCCTCCACTCCTCCACACGCTGAGCCAAGGTTCCTCTATATAGCCTAGAATCTTGATCCCTAAAATAGAATTTCAGGTGTTATCTGAAAATTAATGCCAGTTTTCCTTATTTCTAAAACCAAGTCCTACTAGACACTCTAACAGCACCGATTCATAGTACAGTGAACAGCCATTGCCACAATGACTCTCACTCTATACGGATCTCGGCAATCAACATGCACTCAACGGGTGTTGTTGGTTCTTGCAGAACTAAACATAACCGATTACAAACTGTCTAACATCGACATGCAGAAAGGGGAGCATCTTGTAGGAAGCCATATATCCGTTAACTGTGCCATGACTTATCCTCTTTAGGAACCCAATTATGTGCAAAACTTCCACCCATTCGGACGGCTCCCGGTTCTTGACGATGACGGGACTCGATTATTCGAGTCCAGAGCAATTTGCGAGTACTTGGTCGCAAAGTACGGGCCACATAGCCCTTTACAGAGGCGAACGGAACAAAACTACGCACAGCTGGCAACTTATGAGCAGGCGGCTAGCGTTGAATACTCTTACTTCGACCCGACAATGAAATCTCTAGCATACGAGAAAATGTTCAAAAGGTACTGGAATCTTTCAGAATCTTTCCTGTAACGCGTCGTACTTACAGAGGACAGGTTTATGAGGCGAGGAGATCCTGACAAGGCTACAGTCGAGAGACTGGAAGTCGACTTAGTCAAGGTTTTAGAACACTATGAAAACGTACTTTCTGATAGGGACTACCTTGCCGGAAATGTGAGTTATCCTGTCTTATCTTTCGAGCTGGATCCCTGCTAAATATTCAAGCAATTTTCGTTGGTTGATATATACAACATTCCATGGTTCCAATTTCTGCCGAATCTGGAGTTGCAAGATGAGATTACAAAAAGACCGCCATTGAGTGCGTGGTGGAAGCGCGTCAGCAACCGCTCAACGTGGAAGGATTTGACAGCGTCACTTTAAATGAATCAGCTGTAATCGCGGCGACAGAATCTTTGATTAAATATTAAAACTTTTCAAGAGGTCAAATGCACGCCAGGCCTTGTGGTGGTCTTAGAGCGTCATACAATCTACGTCAGGCTTCAAGTAACTCTAGCACGTACATATTCAAAAGAAACGGCCAATCGTAGCAATTACAAATTCGCCGAAGTCAGTGTCCCCTTATTTTATGGAGAACCATATGCAGGGAAGCTATCGGCAATGTGGAGGACCGGAGGTGGACTCTTTTCACTGCCGTATGCTCGGGGTTCTCCTCGAACTATAATTTCCATCGCTCCTCCACATCCATCTTCAGCACCGCAAGCATCCTCCACCTCCTCCACATTTCGATTACAACTCTTCCCCATCATTCTCCACCTCCAAGCTTACTCGAGTCTCGTCATGAGTCAGGCGAATGATGCTTTCCAGTGCGACCAATGTCCGAAACGCTACAAACGGATTGATTACTTGGTCCGTCATAAACGATCTCGTAAGCTTATGCTACTCTGGTAAGAGTTAGATACAGCGAACTGATGCATATCTATGTAGACACATTATCAAAGCCGTACAAGTGTTCAACGTGCTTAAAATCGTTTTCAAGAGTGTACGTAAGTCCCGCACAAATGTTGGTAGCAAATGGACTCTATCTGATTTCAAAGCAGAGATATACTGAGGAGGCATGCTATTAAACATGAATTGCCTGAGCCACTCATTGGAGTCATTCCGGACCATGTGACCCAAGATCTGGACTTTTCTGATACAGCGATCGTGGCGTCGGGGAGCCATTGTGCCAATGCACCCGGCGAAAGCCACAAGACACTCGCAATCCCTGCAGATGGGGGCCTTGGGGAGACCCAAACAGCTACAATGGTCACCGGTCAACCCAAAGAGGTGGACAAAACTGGTCAAGTCGACTCGTATGTGGGTTTTCTGGACTCGGCATATTCTGTCGAAGGTTGGGACCTAGATGCACCGGATCAAATGGATTTGTCCGGAATTGGCTTCAGTGATTCCGACTTACAGCTATTGGATACTTTCATCAGCGGTTTACCCTCAGGACTATACAGTTCACTCCAGAACGTTTCAGACTTTGGGAAAGGGCCAGAGCCACAAGTGCCATCTGCAGACAAGAGTAATGTCGACGTCGAACCAACGCATGACTTCATCTTACAAGATCATTGCTCGAGGAGCATTGAGCCTGACAAGCGGTGCGAGCATCGACTTGCTTCTACTAGGCTCACCTCAGCATCAAGGAACAGAATTTTAACAGCCCTTGTTCAGTGGGGATCTAAAGAGATTTCTAGGATCATAGAAGTCCTCCCTCCCATTGCTTCCTTGGATGCACTTCTTCGATTCTACTTGAACACGCCCGTCGCCCATGCAATGACCTTTATCCACGTAGGGACATTCAACCCAAACGATAAGCGCGCAGACCTATTACTCGCTATGCTGGCTTCGTCTTGCAGCCTATCTTCTGACGTTACTTTGAACAAACTGGGCCAAGTCTTCCAAGAATGTGTTCTAACATCTCTACCCAAGCATGTGAGCGTTTACTACTAGCCCTTTCTACCCCCGATCTATACTGACAGCCCCAATAGTTCGAGCCGGGAAACTCGACTACTCATGATCTTGAGCTTGCTCAAGCGTTTCTCATTACTCTCGAAGTTGGGGCCTGGAGCGGACACATGAGAACAGCCAAGGCTGCAGAAAGCTTCTTCCAGCCCCTCTTGACAATGATCGGACGAACTGGCATGTTGAATTACTCTAGTTACGCCCGAAAGCCCAGCCCAGATAGAAGTGGGAGATCACTTCAGGACGAGTGGCTCGAATGGCTTCATTTCGAGTCTTGGAAGCGACTTGTCTGCAGGATATACAAGCATGACACAAACAGCTCAATAGCTCTTCAAGTCAACCCGCTAATCTCATATGCCGAGTTCTGTTTGCCGTTGCCGGCATCCAAATGCATGTGGACGGCCACGAGTGCAGGGGAATGGGAATCTCTTTTTCTTGTCCAACAACAGATCAGCTCTCCGCAACAAGTCACATTAAACGACTACATGGACGATGTCGATCAGATGTACGTCTCAGACAGTACAACAGATCTCGGCATTGCAAGAGAGGTATTTCTTTCCTTTGCTTGGGGTTTGTCGTGGGAGTACATCCAGCTGGTCAGGCTTCAGAGCCAAAGGCCCAGCAAATGGAATCTATCTATCATGGGATTACGATATGACGAACTTAGCAAGATCCTGAGTTTGGGTCACCGGCCGACTAATCCGGATGGCCTCATAACTTCGGAGTTAAAATTGAACTGCATCAAGATGCATCTTCATGTATCAATTCACGATGTGCAGGCTTTCTTTGAAACATCTGAGCCTTTACATACCCGGCATGCATACCCTCAACTTGTTCAGTGGGCGAAAACCGAGTCTGCCAGAAAGGCTGTTTGTTTTGCCGCACAGTTGATTCAATTAGTCCGTCTATCGGCAGAACGTACCATCCGAGGACCAGTGGCAATTATGATCTATCAAGCTACCCTTGTATTGATCACATACGGTGTCGTTTGCAGGCCCGTCTTCAATCACCACTTGCAGAAGATTGTGCAAGTAGGTGTAAGTGAAGACATCAACATTCAGCGGTTTCTACGATCCGGCTACGGGACACCAGCCATCGGGCGTACCTCCCAACCGAGCGTCGAGTCTGTTAATCCTACGTAGATATGTTTGACGGATTCAAATGAAGTGATAGAGACAGTATTGGCTATATTTAAAGTCAACTATAGACATACTAAGCAGCCTCCAATTATCCAGGAGGTTACAAGTTTATTGATCAGAATTAAACAATCTCTTAGATAGCAGCTAGGACACTACACAGATAGTACAGGCCACGCTCTCTGGATTGCCCAATTGGCAATAGTTTTTGAACTTATACCTGGCTGGTGACATCAGCTACAGATATGACCTCAAGCCTCATTTCAGGAATAACTATTGGCATTGAGAATACCCTGTTGTAGATTAGCATATAGATTATATCAACACTTAATAGAGCACTTACAATCGTTAATCTTGATGCATTTGAACGAACTTGCGCACTGTGATTCCTGTTAGTAAATTCACACGGAGGCCTTTATTGCTTGATTACTCACTTGTGTAGGACCTGTCCAGCCTATGCCACCACATTGACCCCATTGAGGAGAAACATCTGAGCCACCAGTAGCTGTAGGTGTTGTGGCGCTAGTAGTGGATGATGGCTTTACTGGATCCTGGGACCTTGTTAGGTGATGCACAGTGAGGACAATATGGACAGTGATGTTTCTCACAGCGAAGCCAAACCACTTCAAGTCTTCCTCTGGGAACACATCAATCGAATGTGTAACACCCTGGCCCAAGAAGGTCTAAACGTAGGGTCAGCCATATTTCCTCAAAGTGAGACACGTGTTCATCTCACCTGTAGCTTATCACCAAACGTGTATTTGGTATACGGGCTCCGTGGAAAGTTAGGCGTTGTAGATTGCGGGTTAGTTGAATAACCAAACACGCCAGTCCATTGCTTAATGGTTTCGTAGTAGTTCTGCACATTCAATACCTGATCTACCGACCCGTGATAGATTTGCATTTTAGGTCGTGGTCCATCATATCCAGGATACATATCCTTCACAACATTGGCCCACTGGTTTTGGGTATAGATGGACTGGCCGGTAGCACATGTTGAGTTCCAGAAATCGGGGATATTATCTGCACTCTTGAAACAACCAGCCGGGACACCTGCGTATACGTGTAAGGTTCGTGATGTAAGCGTCGTATCTCGGGTTTACCAACTCACCTGCATATGCAATTCCTGCTGCAAAGATATCGGGGTAGGTTGCGGCCATAACATTCTGTTTCTACATTAGCTTACTCCTGCCCAGAGACCTCTTTCTCACATACAGTCATCATAGCTCCTGAGGAAGTACCTGTGACAAAGGTTTTACTCTTATCGGTATTGTATGCCTTGTTGATAAATCTGACCATGTTGGCAATTGACGTGCTAGCACCGCCGCCGTCGTGAGTCAAGGTCATCTTCGATGCCACATCCCAGCAATTATCCTGGGTATATGGCGTCTGAGGATAGATAACAATATAACCATATGTCTCGGCGTAGCGAGCCCATTGAGTGCCCTGGTAGTATGCTTGGGCGCTACCGGTACACCAATGGATACCGACTACTATACCAGGACTTGAAGCGAGTGTCTTTGGAACGTATAGCCACATTCGAGTCCCAGTGGGGTTGTCGCCGTAGTTGGTGACCTCAGTGAAGGTAGACCTGGGGACAACCTCGGCGGCCAGAGCCAGTTGAAGAAGAGTTAACAGCCAGAGGCTGATGCAGGTTGTTACCTTCATCGTAACAGAAGAGAGCGTTTCATGGGATATGTTGTTACGTCGCAGATACCCACGACGGCGGCGGCATATTTAAGCAAAAATACACATCGCGTGGAATTGGTGGAATCGACATACCTTGACAGGGCGTTCGGATCATTAGCTTCCGTGTCTCTTTTCGCCAAAATGCCAAATGCGGAGTTTCTAGCAATCTTTGGTAAAAAGCTTAACTTTATGAGCTGGTTCCAGGCTAGAGCTGTACGATCATCGGCTTTGTGATACGGATTCGGTCTTGAGTGGTACTGTTTAGGAATAATAGATTGATAATCTCAACCCACGCGTACGCGGAGCTCACTGTTTGGAGCATGAATGCTGAACTCTGATTTACATCATAGGGGACTTGGTGTTGTGATTATGGTGCGGGGTCAGCCAGAATATGCATCAATCGCATCTCACCTTTCCACAATCAGACACGGAACCCTCAGAGTCATTTCCGTGACTGGCGGATTCTGAAAAGGGTCTGCTCCCGCTGTAAAGCTTAACGTGGCAACAAGAAAAGTATACATCTCACCGGTGTTGAGCCTCTGGACGACCGGTATACATGCATGGTGAGTCATTTCCAGACATATCATGTCTGAAAGGCCGACCCAGTAATGACGGTGTAGCTGATCAGCATGGTAATGGCAGAAGTAAGGAACAAAGGTCGTCGTCCTAGTCTTTCGACAGATACAGCGGCACCACAGGCCCATAGCAGGTTCCAGAGTTATAGGAAGGCGCTAATAAGGGTCTGGTTAGTGACGCTGGTGATGCCGACAGTCTGGAGGACGAGAGGGAGATAGTATGAGACAACGCTGTTGCCACTCCATTGACTACCCAAAGAAACAGAAATGAGTAGCCTCCATCGGTTTCCCTTGGTCTTGAGCATATCGGTGGCATGAGCTTCCTGTTCAGCCTGGATGGTGTTGGTGAGTTCGCTGGTCTCAAACTCGACAAGAGGTGAGTCGATATCTCTGCCTGCATGGTGCTTAGCAATGACCTGTCTAGCCTCCTCGACGCGATCAACAGATGCAAGCAATCGAGGAGACTCTGGAGCCATGAGAGTTCCAGGGAGAGCCAGAGCTGGAAGAACCATTTGCGAAAGACGAAAGTCTCCAGTCCCAAGAGCTAACATAGTTCCTGGTAGCGAATGTGACCCAAGCAGCGATGACACTGCCGAGGTAGAAACCGCACCGAAAGCAAGAGGCCGCAACGGCTCGGTGAGTAGGATAGGCGATCTCGCTGATGTGCAATGGGGCACTAGCGGTGTACCATCCCGCAGCACAACCAAGGAGACCTCGAGCGACAATGAAGGCCGCAGGGTTGTGAGACATATTCTACTGACTCACTCTGTTTCTCAGCTAAGTCTAATAAGACTGTAGGTATACAAGGCCCATGATGGTGTAGTTTCACTCCTAGCCTATCTGAATGAGGATCCTGTTGTACCACGTGCACGAAGAGCAAAAGAGTATTTGTGAGTTCTCCAGTCATTTGTCTATGCTTGATATGAGTGAGAGGTCTATTCCCCTGAGCCTGCAGAGCTGGGTTAATGTAAGTCGAGAAAAACATACTATCTCTTAATTAGTCTATCTAAGGCTTGTATACATAAGAGAGATAGAAAATTGAAAGAAGTAAAGTATTTTAATAGTATATTACTCTTTAAGTACCCTAGAGTTGTATTTTTAGGCATTTGCTTTGAATACTTTTGTGGGGTTAATTCTGCAGTAGGCATTATGTCAGCAGAGTTTGTCTGTCTATTTATAGGGCAGCTAGTTACCAGTTCAGCTTACATTTCCAAAGGCAAAGAGTAAACAAAGCAAAATGTCACCCCAAGAGGAACAAATTCCCAGTCATCCCTCGCTGCAAGATCAGCAAAGAATACGGCAGCAACAACTGCAGGCGATTGCGATGGCGCAAAAGCAGGCAGCGATGCAGCAACAAACTGCACAGCAAATGGGAGCCGGTAGTCAGATGGGATACCAGCAGATGGGAATGAGCCAACCTTACAACGACATTCCCGCTACTGATCCAAGCGACATACATATTCTCACCGGACGAGGAGTCAGTGTACCCGACTTTCTCAAATTTCTAGGTACCTGCCGAGAGGGTGACTTATCTACTCTCAAGTCAATTGTTACCTCTCAAACCCGTTCGCCACTCTTCCTTCACCATGGCTTGCTTGATGCCATAAAAAATGGCAAAGTCGAAGTTGTACGCTATCTTCTCCAGTCTGGAACACCGATTTCGCGAAACACCCCAGAAACTATTCTCAGAGCCCCAGCAAACCAACAAATTGCGTTACTTCAGCTCCTTACTGAGCACGGCTGGACAGTCAATTCACCTGAGCGCCTCCTCCCCAGGCTCATTCAGACAAACAACGAACCACTGCTTGATTGGTTTCTGGAGCATGGTGCAGATCCCAATATTGGCGGTCCCGAAGCAGACCCGGACCAAGCTCTCAGGCTAGCAGCCTCACAGGGGACTGTTAGGTTAGTACAGAAGCTTCTTGATGGTGGAGCCAAGATGACCAGCAATGGATTGGGGTTATTCTATGCCGCAGGCGCTTGCCCTGCCGGTTCTATTCCCCAAGCAGGACTCGTTCAACCCAGCGCTGAGTTTGACAAGTCCAGAATACCGGTTATGGCACTGTTGGTAGAGAATGGCGCTGGGGTAAATGACAAACTTGAGACACAGCACGTGACAGCGCAATACCCGATCGTAAATGCAGTCATGGCCGGGGCTGTTGAGAGGGTCAAGTGGCTCTTGAGCCAAGGCGCAGATCCTGATCTGAAGGGGCAGTACGGGAGCGCCAGAGACTACGCCAAGTTTAGGTCGAGCGATGAAATGAAACAGGTGCTAGGAGTGAGCGATGCATAGGACCCCATAAGGATCGGGAATTTAAATTGCAAGGTGGATCTACTTTTATCGATCGTTTGAAAACCTGCTCATGCATGCATGAATGTGCTGACAGGATTGAGGATCCGCTGATTGCAATCTTGCGTTATTGCGTAGCCCAAGAGTCAGCCTCGATCTGTTACAATTAGCAAGGATAGTGCAGGGATGGGGCGGATGGCTCACGAGCCGTCCTAGCCGGTAGGATTCTCCAGCTGGTACTCACTAATTTCGGCGGATTCTTGGCCCTATGATTTGGGGGCTGGGGGCTAGGCTTAGGTGAGACGGCAGTTATTTAGCGGATCAAGACAAAATTTGAGATTCTAATGCAGTATCCGTTCATCAGCGTGTTGCTTTACATGAAGGTGAGATTTAACATTTTATAATTTAATAAAAAAAAAACATGATTAACACTATAATAGAGATAAGTATTCTATTTAACTACAAGGTAATCGCGATCTCTTGTGTATGCAAAACAATAAGCTTTCTATTCTCCATTGACTTGTTTATCGTTTATCTCAAGGCTGAGGAATATTTTTTCTGAAACACGGAAGGATCTGCTAATCGCGTCAGGCTGCAGGGGTTTCACGTACTATAACCAATGAACCCATGAATTGTTACACACTGGTAGCTTGGAGGAAGCGTTAATAATAGCAGATGTCAGCACTAATGCAAATGGGATTAGGCCTGTACCTGACTGTAACTCCAATCACACGAACTCTGGGCGTCAATGGAAGGGCATATTCCGATCGACGGCGGCTTGTCAACCGCCAGTTGATATATAGAAGGCTCACTGCGTGGCGGATAGATTCAGGACTTATCCATCATAGGCTTGGAATCTCTTTCACACTCTAGTTTGGTATAGTCATTCATTTTTTTCTCCATCATTCGTTCACGCCAAGATGCGTGCCACATTCTTTGCCCTGGCGGCGCTGCCATTCTGTGCAATTGCTCAAGACCCAGTTCCTGAAGCTGCTCCTGCTACTACCACTACTACCTCTGAAGCTTTCATTCCACCCGTGATTGACACGTCTACCGACATTCCTGTTGATCTTCCCCCTACCACCACCGACGCTATCGTTGTTCCCCAATCGACTACGGAAGCAATCCAGGAGAATCCTGAGCCAACTACTCAACCTGCTCCTGTCGTCCAGGATACAACAACTTCCCAAGCCATTGTCCAGGCTCCTACTTCCCAGGCGCCACCTGCTGTCCAAGACACGACTACAGGTCCTGCGCCAGTCATTGACACTACTCAGCCCATTGCACAAGAGGGTACAACTCAACCCAATGCCCAAGACACGACTACTGGACAGCCTATCGTCGAGGACACAACCTCACAACAGCTACCTCCTGTTCAGGATACAACAACGGAGCTGCCGCCTCCAGTTGATCCCACCACCACCTGGCTTCCTGTAGTTGATACCACCGACCAGCCCATCATCCAGACCCCCGGTTCCTCTCAAGAGGCCGTCGGTCAGGATACCACTACGGACGTACAGGTGCCCGTTGTGCCTACAACGACATCAGACGCTGTTCCTGCTGTAACCTCCGAGACCAACAATCCTCTGCCAGATACTACAACTCAACAACAGCCTATCATTGAAAGCACCACCACTGGTGTCCCGCCCGCTGAGACTACCACTGCCCAGGTGCCTGTACAAGACACTACAACAACTGCTGCGGAGCAACCTGCTCAGACCACTACACAGAACCAAGAACCTGAGCCTACTACCGAGGAGTCGAAGCCCACCAGTAAGGATGATGGTGAGCCTGTCATCACTCAGCCTCCAGCTCAAACGACCGTCGCTCCTGAGCTGGCTACATCTAGTGTTTCATCTGTCTCCTCCCAGGTCGCTGCTCTGATCCCCATCATCAACAAATGGACTAAAGACCCCGAGTCTCTCACCGATGAGACTAACAAGGAGGTCGAGGACACTCACGATGACATCATCGCTGTCATCGTGTCTCTAGGCGGCAAACCCGATGTTGGCTGCAACAAGAAGCGAGGCCTGCTTGGACCTATTGGTGATATCATCAACAAGCTCGCTTGTATGGCTCAGAATCTTACCAACATCTCGGGCAGCATCATCGCTGGTAACGTCCCTGCCGTCACCAGTGTTGTTCCTCAAGTACAGAGCCAGAACGATGATCTGACTGAGAAGGATGAGGATAATCAGAGCCAGGATGAACAAAGCAAAGAGGAGTCTACCAAGCAAGAGGAGACGACCAAGAAGGAGTCCACTACTGAGGCTCCTACAACCACCGAAGCCCCTACTTCAACGGAGGAGTCAACTACCACTGAAGTCACTACCACGACTACTGGAATGCTGCAAGTTTGTGGTGCTGACACTTGCGGTGGTGGGAGCGGTGGTGGATCTTGTCCTATTGGGTCTGGGGGGTCGAAAGGAGGACAGATGGGCAGCGCGGCTGGCGAAGTCAACTGCAATGACCTCTCAACGACTACCATTGACGGACCTCTCCCTACGAACCCTTCTCAGACCATTGACTTCGGTGACGATCCCTTTACTGCTCCTACTGCCCGCGCGGAGTCTGCATCCCTGCCCTCCAAGCGCGATATGGAGCTCGGGGCTCGAGCCTTCAACGATGACATGTCCCCCAACCCTTTCTACGTTGCCTCCCTCACCCCCCTTTGGGTGGATCAGACAGGAGCCACAGCTGGACACTGGTTTCGCGCCCCTCCTTTCGCTGGTAAAGGCTCTGCAGGAGTCAACGGCATCTACGGCTGTACCTCGGTCATTGTCGTGTCTGACTTGGGTGTCTATGTGTCTCATATCTGGGAGAATCCTGTCTTTATCGACAACCTCGGAAACCCCACGTCTGATGACGTATTCCAGGCTACTACTTTCAACGCGCTTCGCGACGGCACTCCTGATGGCTATGCCGAAAGTATTGCTGGTTATGTCGGCACAGATGAAGCCCCCAGTGTGCTGCATTCCATGTTCCACCCCAGGGTTTTCGTTGTGACCCCCTTCACTACCGACTATGATCGTGGCCGTGGCGTGACCACTACTTTCCGCTACGAGGCTCGTGCCAATTACCTAGCGACTGCAGTCTCTGGTATTGTTCCAGGATCTGATTATACCGTTCTCGGTTACACACGAGTGGGTGAGGTGGAATCCAAGGAGCAGTACGGAACGTGGGGTCGCGCTATCGTCGAGTATGACATGCTTGAGGATATTGTTTTTGGTTCTGATGAGAACGCTATGGGCCAGTTCATGGGTCGATGGAGACTCTGGGTCGAGGACCAGCTTGTCACTTCCCATAGGTTCCTCGTCTTCCCTGATCCTATTGCCGCTCCTGAGACTACACCTGCTGCTACCCCTGCTGCTGGTCTCGAGAAACGTGCCGATGAGGAGGCTGCCAGCAAGTGCTTGGTCCGTGGTGGTTCCACTGGTGCGACTTCTGCTGGTCCCTCTTCTACAGACAAAGCTGCTACCACGGCAGATGCCACTTCCACTGCAGAGACTTCAGCAGCCCCTACTACAGATGACAGGACTGCTGAGGCTTCTGGAACAACCACTGCCGAAGAGAAGACCACCGAGGCTGCGGGGACAACCACCAGCGAGGACAAGACCGCAGATGAGACAACAACCCAACCTGAGCCTGTCTTGACAACCTCTACCCCAAGCACCTTTATCACTACGACCAGAGCCTCGTCCGATGCCATCACAACTGATGTCACATCTGATGCAGCAACAACTAGTGAGGAAGTCCGCACTTACTACCCTTGCGTGATCTACGGCGGACCTCGTGTCGACAAGCCGTACTGTCAATGCAGCACTACAGTCTCTGGCAAGCAGTACGTCGCAACAGCCTCTCTGATCGACAACAGCTGCGAGGACTATACTTCATATCCGTCCCCAGTCGTCCCCGTGACCGAGGCCCCAGCAACCCAAGCCCCAGTGCAGACTCCCTACACTGAGACCAACGACGGCACTGTCTTGGTCTACTCAGCCTACACCCTCGATTACTTCATGGCCTATACCGTCCACGTCACAGCGACAGTTGGTTATGGTGTACCATCAACTGTTTCCACGCCTTTGCCTACTCAAACTGCGGTCGACAACGACGGCAGCGGCCAGTGTGGAACATCTGATGGTCTGTCAAAGAAGGGCTTGGGCGAGGCTTGTGATAGAGCTATCAATGAGTTCGACGCCGATACTGTGTACAAGGGTTACACCACGCGATACAGTCGGTCCAACAAGGGTATCCTTATGGCTGCCTCGTTTGGTCAAGCTGCTTGCATTGCCAAGTTTGAGTGTGATGACTACGGTATTGGAATGAAGGGCAGTGACATTATTGCAGCTCGCGAGAACGCCAAGAAGAACGATGGTATCTGGATTTGTGGACATATTCGTCTATCAAACTCATGCAGCGTTGTTATGGACTACTGCACACACTGTAACAACAGCGGTTAGGCTTTCATTCTCTTTATAGATTATTTCTATTGCATACATTATATAACACAGAATAAGTCGCGGCCTGCTATATACTATAAGTAAATCCTACTAGTGAGGTATATAACTACTGTTGCACCAGCAGCAATACAGCAAAAGCCAGCAACCTTTACGTAAAAAGTTAGGGTATCTCAGCTTTAACTTAACAGTGACTTGCGGGAACTAACCACTTTATCTCCTGTGCTTTGATGTGGTTGAGCTATATGAGTTATGTCTCCTATGAAAACAATAAACCCTGCCAGCCACATGTGAATGCTGTATTCGAGCAAGCCTACAGCAGTCTGCCAAAGGATCACTTGGTCTCCTCGAGGAACAAACTGGCCTTGGCCTGCATCTCTGGATAGCATTCGCCGGCAAATGGAATTAGCATTGGGCAAGCATCCAATTCTGGTTAGGAAGACGCTTTAGTTCACGCCAACGGCCACGGCTCCCATGGCTAGAACTAAACTGCTGTACCAAAGGATTCGTATCATGACGTCAGCTACTGGAGAGAGTTTCTCTAGTGAGTTCCACGTGAAAGCTCCCACGATGGTTGCACTGATAATCGCACCCTTTACAAACGATCAGCATTCGACATATCAAGAAAGGGACCGCTCTGAAGTCGCTTACGGTAATTTCTGCATTTGCTAGTTGAGACAACATAGCCAAGCGCCATTCTTTGATCAAGCGATTGCGATTGTCTTCATCAGGCTCATTGACCACTGTGCTAATAGAGGCGTTAAGATTTACTTTTTTACTTTATTTAAATATACAGATTAACCCTAACCTCTTTAACTATTATAGATCTCTATTTTAGCCTATATATTTACTTTACTATGTATAGTTAGCTATTTTATATAGTATTTCTATATATATTAC